>JAQFZT010000703.1:0-21177 GCA_034696325.1 Camisiidae sp.
TAAAACTATATGATTTGATATAAAACTTATAATTAAAACCATTAATTAATAGAAAAATTAGTTTAATGACTTGATGATCACTAACATTTGGTCAGAAAGAATTTTATAACTGAGATCTCTTACAAACAAATGCTTTTATACATGAAACGAAAAGGAAGAAATGAGACGGAAATTCGAAAAATTAAAACTGAAAAAATTCAGAAACACTGATAATTACAATGGTGTCACACCGATTATCCCTCAAACAAATCATTTCAAAAATTCAAGACCAGTGAGGTATGAAAGTGTAAAATATTTTTTATTGACCTTCAGCCTGATCTCACCAAAACCAGCGCAACACTTATGCTAGTATTATATTACAACATCCCAAACTAATTATTACCTGATCAATCAGGTGTACCAATTCTTTCTCTTCAATCTTCCCTAATATTTTTTACTGAACTTCTTATTTTTTGTTCAAAAATCAATGTAACCTTATAACCTCGTGAGACTTATATTATTCGACTTGAACCAGTCAATCATGATAAATAAAAATTTAAATTAATTAATAGATTTTCTAATGCTAAAAAGTGCTAAAATAATCAAAAATAAAATATCTCGACACGAGATAAATTGTTTTTACTCATTTTACACTTAAATTCTGAAAAATATTAATTCCAGTCATTGATTGTTATTCTCTTAACAATACAGAAAGTACTAAATGAGTAAAAAATGATCGTATAGTTATGCTGTCTATCAGTTATTGAGTTTAATTTCTATAAATGATGCTTTACTGCATACATGGATGTTTACAAAACTCATCTCTTGTGTGAATATTCTACTAAATTTTAAGAATTACTTATTGTATACATACATTGGGAAATTGTTGCACCCGCAAGACCTTACACCCTCACCCGCCCGCAACCCACATAGAAATAATTGCGGGTTCCCTCAAAATATCCGCATTCCGAATTACGGGCTACTTAAATGCAATGAATATAACATTTTATTGAAATTAATCACTTCTGCCGCTTGTTTTCACGCCTAATAATAAAGAGTGATCTTCTGTTTCAATTAAAATCAAATTTTTGTCTTTTTTGATATATTTTAATGTTTTTAATATTTAATAAGCATTGTATCCTATTGTTTAACTTCTACGCGGGTCTGAAAAATCTTCACACTCACACCCGCGAGCTTCAACACCTACAACCACCCGCATCCACATCTAATCATGCGGGTACCCTCAAATACCCGCAAGTGTGGGTACCCGCTGCACATGTATAACTCATTGTTTCTCTTATACAGATTTTTCTATATGACAAATAAGAAATGGTGAAAATCCAAATTAATTTAGATATCAAACAATTAGTAGTGTTAATGATTTGAATATTAGTAAAAGCAAAATATTTGACATAAGACGTGTTTTCTAATTTGATTTTAAATAAACAAATTTATATTCATGCAAATGTTTAAAGAACTCAAGTCTTGTTCACTCAAACCACAGACACTTAACGAACAAGACTTGCAATTTTCTGCTTGAATTGTTCTCCCGTAACAAGAAGTAGTATTTTGCTGATAAAAAACAACTATATTGTCCATTTAACATGTTAGCAGTTTTTTAAGTTTTAAAATTCAGTTCAATGGAAATAACAATTCAAAAACCAATTAAATGATGATCTATTGCTTGAAAAACTTTGCAGGACATGCTATCAAGTCAAATTGAAAGCAAATCATGTTTTCCTATCTATGCCACTAAATGCCTTAATTGATAAATTTGAAGTTTTATTAATTGTCAGTTTTTATATTCAATTGTCACGAAAGAAATCAAATTTAATGAATCACGCACAACACAGTTAATTGTTGAATAAATGTGAGCTAATTTGGTTGTCATCCATAAAATGAAAGCATTTTTAAATTTTAAATATAGAATGAATGAAATCTAACTAATAATTTTCAGAATATAAATATCAGTTTATTGTTGCATAATTTCTTAAATTCCTTATAATTACTAGTGATAGATTAGCTCTTTTAGTCTTTCAGGTTAGGGTGGGTTTCACAATGAGCCATAAAAAGTTGGGCAGTAGATTTGGACATTTTGAACAGATCTAATATTAAACAGATTGGCTGTAACTTTATCTTTTATCTAATCTACAGTGTGTAACAGAATTATGGCATTAAAAATCTCGTGTTGTTTTAATTTTAGAGTTGAGTGAAAAACTTGGGCTTTTGGGCTGTGAGTGTCCCCGAAACCCATCTTCAAATGTGATACATCATTGGGTTCTGTTTATCGAGCTGAGTCGATTGATACCATAATTGATTAGATTTGACAAGTGTGTAACAGAAATATCGAATTATCAAACTTGTGAATTTTCAAGTTACGCAAGTAAGTGATTCCATACTTTTGTTACACAAATCGTATCTAGACAATTATGGTATGAATGGACTCAGCTCGATCAACTGAATCCAACGATGTATGACAATTGGGTGTGGGGTCTCGTGAACATTCACAGTCCAAAAGCCCAAACTTTTCACTCAACTCCAAAATTGAAACAACACGAGATTTTTAATGCCGTAATTCTGTTACGCACTGTATCAGAATTATCAGATAGTACTGTAGACTAATACAAAATATCGTGATTCAAATCTATCGTCATTCATGAAATCCTATTCTACTTTTGAAATTATTTCTGTAGTTATAGATCTTACATAATGTATGAATTGTAAACATTCTTTACCGTAATAAATACATCACTAAAGTTGCATAAATTTATTCATTTATTTTTAAATGATTTTTAAAATCAATAATTATGTGACTGTTCAGCTTTATTGTTGAAGTGCGACTTAACACAGGTATAATACTGTACATGTAGTGTTATGGTAGCAAACGTTGATTTATGCACTTACCAACTAGACATATAGTATAATACATTCTCAAATGAGCGCCTTCAAAGATCATACAAGTCATTTAAGTCTCAATCAGCATAAGCTTCAACATTAAAGCCGAGTTTAATTTTTAAAGTTAATTCAAGCCTTGATAACATTCATTTTTAAAATGATGTAACATTATCTTCTTAAAAACTCTTTTAGAAATAATGGAGTTATCTTTCAAATGTTCAAATTATAACTTAAAAACTATTTGTTCAAACATTAATTCCAGTTTTTTCTATAAAACCCAAAATTTTCTCCCAAAATCACCGAAAAAATCCCGATCGTATTCCATTAATCCATAATTAATTATTTATGAGATAAATTTCTTTAAAAATTTGATGTTTTATCGCTATATTTTTCCAAAGCTAGAGAGAGATTTTCGACTAATGATATAACAGTTGTGGTTAAAATAGGATTTACTCCATGAATATTCCTTCTTCTTCTTCCAACATTAGTGCCCGTATTAGTTGCGTTTTGCATTGTCTGAAAATTAGCTCTTATTAAAACTCTATTTCAATGCTTATATGTATTGTTGAGTTTTTGTAATACGAAAAAAGAAAAGTGCATAATTCATATAATGGTTGATGTGAATCGATCAAAAATACGTCAATATATTCAATTGAAAGTGCAAAAAAGTTCACTTCAAAACTATTCAATAAATAGAGTTTTCAATACTAAGTTAATGAAAATTTCAAAGAATCAGAAAAATCCTTTCAATCATAGGCTGATTTCAGTTCTCATTTTAATTGAAAAGCGCTTATGATTAAGTTATGAGACATAATAATTGTGAATTTTAGATTTTATTCGGATATTTTAAGCATTTATTTACTCATTTATTTGTTTACTTTTTTTTATCAATCGAAGCTATTGAATGAAATGTCAAGTTCAATATGACTTTTCTCAATCATTATGTTTCATAACTCATTCATTAAAGCTTTTTAATAAAAGTGAGAACTGACTCTTTGACATTTTAGTTAACTTAATACTGAAAATGTTATTATTGAGTAGTTTTTGAGTGAACTATTTTGCGCTTTCAATGAATATAAGGAAAGATAAAATGAATGCATTATATTCTGAATAAAATTGCAAAACTTAGGGCAGGTATTGAAGGATTTGAGTAGCTTATAAAAAGCTATTTGGCACTTAACTCGTTTCCTTCTGTTACACAAAACTTAAGATATATTACATGAAGCAAAAAAGTGATTCAAGATTTTCATGACCGGAAAAACATGTTTCTTGGAAGCAGTGAATCCAAGATGAGCTTATTTGAAAAATGTGTGCATAAATTATATAAAGTTAATGAGTTATGATTACCTGTTGCATTAATGCAAGTAACTGAAGGATGTTTGTGAAAAATGCTGTCAAATTGAATCATATTTAAATTGATGAATATATTAATGTGAATCTTTTTCAAACTCACTAAACAATAGAGGTAGCAAAATAAGAGCTCCAAAAATGAAAGGTAGCAGTGCTAATAACAATAGTGGCAAAAGATAACTGTAATGGTTATCTTTTTCTTTATGATAATAGGGCGCCGCGTGATGAATATGGACTGTAAGTTGTAATCATTTCAGTCAAAATCAATGAAATTTCGTTTTAATACATACCCGGCTGGGCTACAACTTTATGAGACGGCCACTGAGCCTGATATCCTTCATCTAAGAAAAATTGTTTATTTATTATTGTTAACTTTACAAATCTATAACTTTTTTGAACTTTAAATTTTTATTAATATTTTATAACATAACTAGTGCCGTAGCCAGAAATTTAGGTTTAGGGCTAAATGGGTGCTTAATCTGTTTGGTGGGGTTACAACTTTAACTAATCCTCTATCTTACACTTGAAACATTGTTATTTGGAAACCTATAGCATCTTTAGTCCCATAGTTGGTACGGTCGTGGATATAACTAATATAAATGATTAGTTCGTTGATCAATCAAATTCTAAACTTCGACATTACTTTCCAATATGTGAAGTACTCATATGATAGCTGTTTATTATATAATTAAACTATTATTAAATGAAGTTTTTTGTATACATACAATGATCAAAATCACTTCGACTTGTTACTTGTGGCCGTAATTCGTTTTCATAAGAACGTGGAGCCAAATAGTATTTGGAATTGAAGTTACGCCAAAAATCATTGGGATTCATATAGGATGTGGTCGTCAATGGCTGTTCAGCGATTGAAGTTATTATATGAACCAAAAGAAATCCCAGTTCATAGTTTGTCGCGAACATTTTTATCATTTTAACACAATTATTAAAAGCTACAACTCATTAATACTTATGGATTTTTAATGAGTTATAAAATTTATTGGAAGCCAATCTCTGATTTCTATTGAATAATTAGTAAAACTTCATTATTATCGCAATTGATAAATAAAATCTGTAAAATTTTATGATGATTTCTACCTCTCTATTTCACATCATAAGAGTGATAACTAACTGAATAAATTAATTTGATCAACACTTATACGAATAAAGAGCAAACCAACACAAAATTTTTGCATTTTGGCATTTAAATTATGGATCAGTTATTCTTTTATATAAGAGGCACCCCTTTCTTCAAGTAAGAGAGTAAAATTGTCAGATGATAGCGTGTCAGATGGAATTTTCACTTCTCATTGAAAAGTGTTTGTTATTTCTTTGTTTATTTACAAAAGTTTGCGTTCGGGTGACTATAACTCACGTTAGCGGTCACCGGATGAAAAGGTGTATCACATATACCATCTTCAAAAAGAATAAAAGCAATGTTTGGTGAATTTCTATCGGAAATAATATCTTTGAACTCAAGAATCAGATTCGTTGGTTCACTTATCCTAAAGAAATGATTTGACTTTGACTTTCTTTTTGTTATTATTCGTTTTGATCAAATAAACTTAACAAAGCTCTTACTGTAAAAGTTGTTCAACAGAAGGATCAGAATGCAAACTTTGAATTTTGAAACAAGTTAAATCAATTTTTGAAGCTTAGTTTTATTTTTAGACATTTCCAAACTAAGTCACATGTAATTTTCCTAAAATCATTTAAATTGACAAAATATTACACATAGAAGACATTTTTTTATTTTTCAAAATTAAAAGCTACGAAAGTATAAAGAAGTTATTGAGCGTAAAATATTATCATTTGACAATCAAAAACTGCGAAATTTTTGTTCAATTTGCTTTTATGAGAATAATGAAAGCCATTCGTCAGAATTTTCAAAATTCTTATGCCTGCAAATCATTTGAATATTAGCTTTAATGCATTCAATTTCCAATATTTTTGGAATAACTTTATATTTCATTACATACTCTACGCTCTCAAGCATTTAATACATTCTGTTTTTATTAACATTCAGTCAGAAATAACCAGTTTTTCATAGTTTAAATCAATTTTCAACATCAGCAAAAAAAATCAATTAATAGTAGATTTTTAAAATATTTATTAATAAATTAGTGATTTTTCTTTAAATAAGATGAACAAATGAATAAATAATTAGAAAATGAGCTTTAAAAACATAAAACAAACAATTCAAAACTGTTCTGCTGTCATTCATAACATTTCTTTGAAGAATTTATACAGAAACTGACGATTTATTATTATTATTATTCATGTTTTCGATGATGTATTGGTTATAATTCCTATTATTCCATCTCTATTGACTCAACAGAGTCTTCACTGATTTCATTTTCAAGCTCTTCTTCGAATTTTTGCATTTTTTCTACAGCTTTCTGAAAGTTGTTAAGAATTTTCTGCAAATTGTCAGCCCATCCAGAAATGGGTGTTCTCTTCTTACGATTTAGGCTATTAGTACTGGAATGAGTGGTTTTATGGCCCAACTATAAGATAAATGCATAAATAAATTTGTTTTATAATTACAATTGTTTTATAATTTGTTTTATAATTTACATTATTGACCGATGAAGCGAAAAGAAGGAATAGTGCGGGCATCGCTATGTTGTTGAACAAATTTGACTGTTCCCATTCTGATGGCAATAATGATGAGACGTATTGTCGAGCAGATCGTGCCATAAACCCAATCGAATTCTCTTTTGATTCCTCTTCACGATGAGAATTATTGGTTGCAAATGTGATGCCAACAAGTAATAAAGATGTGATCACCACTAACTTCAACACTTTATTTAGAAACATATTTAACAGTTATTCCTTTCTATCGATGATCGAAATTTCAACACAAATGATTTAGCAATGAAGTGCTCGTCTTCTTTATATACCTAAATAAACAGGTTTAGAACAAGTTGTCATTATCTAAATGATAAATATGATCTCTTTAACCAAACTTTTGAAAACTTCAGAGCACGTCATAAACTTTCTCACATCAACTTAAACTTGAAAAGTCAATAGAAAATAAAAACTCACTTAAATAAACAGGAACTGAAGATTTTAGTTAAATTAAAATTTAGATTTGAGTTTTATATAGAAATTCAAATCCAAACTTAGTGTTAATTCAGAATATTAATGATTGCAGACGCAAAAAGTTATATACAAATTATAATGTGAGCTATAATTCATGAATTTAAGAAGTTTTGACAATTGCAAAAGAATCCGTTACCTGTATTGCAAGTTTAAGATATGTAGTGTCACTGTCCTGAACATTAAATTAAGCAAAATTTCTCGTCACATTTCTTAAACGTATTTAACTCGAGTTGTATTCTATGAAAAAATTTAAACTTGATTTTGCATTTTTTAAATTTTATTTGTTTTATCATTCAACAGGAATGTTAAATTTAAAGATTGTCTTTTAAGTTATTATTTCAGGGTTTAAATAGTCACTTGAATATTTGAATTGCTTTATTGATTGCTTTTTTATGCATTTCAGTTATAAAATTGTGGTGTAAATAAATTTTCAAACAGTTAACACATAATAAGTGAGATTATCTTAATTTGACTGTATTCATAAAATGTAATGTAATGTAAGATGATTATATACCTGGTAACTGTAGCATCAAAGATTTTACTACTGAAAATTCCCAAAAACTTGCTATCAATTGCATTTTTTTGTTACTTTAACTAAATTGAAATGAGCAATGAATGAAACTAATAATTCATTTGATAGCCCATCATTTATTTTTAATTAAAATGAAATAAATAAAGTGATTACATTCAAATATAGATAAAAAGCTTGCACAACATTTTTCTAATTTCATTGAATATTATATAAAACTATGTTGAATAATGCGCTCAATGCATTTCTAACCGATAAAGTCATATTGATTTAGTTTTTATGCTCTAAATTGACTCAAAACTAAATTGATTTTAAATTTTTTCAATGATTACAGATTTTTATAAACTTAAACTTAATGATTCTTTTCGAAATTTTCTAATGCATTCGAAACCTTTTCTACAAGATTCAATAGAGTAGAACTTAAAAACGAAGGTATAACTGATCCATTTTTGCCTAATAATGATCTTGCAGTCTGTTGTTGGGACTGATCTGCTCTCCAAGGCTGGTATCCTGGCCCGCCAAAACCTACTCCCTGACTGACTCCATACCCCCCTATAAAATAGATTCGATTGTTTTTATCAATAAAGTGTAATAAAAAGTCTTCAAAGTGTGTTTCGAAGAATAAAATAACCAAAACAACTGAAGACTCACCTCTTCCAAGGAACCAAAAACCAAGAATAAAAAGTTTCATTAAGATAACTCCAATTCCAATTATTACTGCGATTGGAATTAAAATTCCGACAATCATTTGTGGAACTATTGTTAAATGAAATTCAATTTGATTGAAATAATAGTTTCAAAAATGATTAATCATTACCTAAAATGGAAGCATCACCTGGAAATTGGCGATCAACAGAAGATTCACTGAAAAATCCATCTGAAGATCTTTGATTAGCAATTGATGAATTTCTTGAAACTGCATAAACATTGATACAAAAACCAGAGAATATACACAGCAATAAAAAACTTTGTGCTAATTTAAACATAATTTTGATATTAAGTAATGACTTAATTCAATGAGTGTGTGGTCTTTCAAAAAGAACAAACGTATATAAATCTAGAGAATACAAAAGATTAAGATCAAAGTAGAACAAAGTAGATAAAGGACTTTACCGTTCTATTTAATCTCAAATTTGATTAAAAACTAATCAAAATCCGTGAATATCCTTAAAGTGGTCACAATTTCTTGAGCTCATACACAACACATTAAAAAATTGTTGAGTAAGTTTAGAAAGAGATTTCTATTATAAATGTGATTCAAATCTCTAAAGTGTAACAATTACTTTTTCCAAAACAGATTTAACTTATAAAACAAAAATTAAAAGTATTATTCGATTCAATATTCTAATAGCCAGTGCCTTAAAGAGTCAAATGATATTTATTAGGATTTGAGCAACTTTTATATATTAGTGAGGAAGGCATGGGTCAAGAAATAGGCAAATAATTGTCAATGATTTTCGGAAAATATTAATATTGTTTGTTGAACTTATTGTTATTCATTTGTTTATTCAAAATATATGCTACTGTGTTGTTGAGCTTACGGTTCATTAAAGTTGATATCAATTGCAGGCAATATCTTCGGCATTGAGTCTAAGTTATATCCATGATATTAACAGTTTCCGCTCATTTTATAAAAATATTTACAAAGTAAATCGTTGTTCACACCCATTCATTTATAAACATTAGTTTTTGGGTTACAGTTTTCAATATTCTCTTAATTTTTGAAACGATCCAATGAAATTCAAATTCAAATTTCATTGTCATTGTATTGTTTATTTATCATTGCAATCATTTTTGAAGATGAAATAATGAAAGACTGAAAGACTCCAATTTAAATAATATCGTCCAATAAATCACAATTCAATGAACTTTTTTCTGATATAAAATGCGAGTGCAGTGCAAAAATTATATCAGTTACTAATCTAGTAGATCAGAACATATGCTAACAAACGAAATTTGATATGTAGTTCTGTAAACTTATCAAATAATGTCGTTCATCATTAAGTTTTAATTGCTCGGTCAACGTTAGTCAATCTTTATGTTTATTTACCTGCTATACCTTATACAGTGAAGTAAATGATTAGTAATATGTAAACTTCAGAGTATAATACAGGTGCAAAATCTTAGATCGTAATAAGTCATGCTTAAAGTTGGCTACAGTTCGTTTGTCCAAAATCAAATCGCCCGAAACCTGCTTTACTATCCCAAAAGCTTATAAAAATTAAATAAATAATTGTATGAAATAATGAATTACTCTGAAGTACTGAAAAACCATTTTATAAGTTTATCATGAATTACAATTAAATGAAAAGTGAGTTAAAGTCGGTTTAACATAAAAAACAAGGCTGATTCACCAATATGGCAACTCAAATGTGCCTTATCATGATGCAACTTATCTTAAAATAATTTCGTCTCTCACTGACTTAACCTTTCACATCCCAAGCCTAGCGTTACCGTTCGCTAGTCTCCTATATCTCAGTCAACTTAATTTCATATTAATTTATTCAATCCCCTCATTGAAGTTGAATTGAAATTATTTTAGTTTAAGTTTATTTTGCAGTTTGGAAACGCTGCAATTTTCTGATAATTAGTTTTCTAGTGCATTGAATAAAGGTTTTGAACAACTTGAATATAGACAAAACAAAGTCCTCCCTTAAACTTGGCTATAAAAGATTTTATTATCTCAGGGCTTAAGGCTTGAGCAAAGCTATTGTGGTAAAAGATCTTAATTTTAATCGAAAATTGAACAATACTCTGATAGAATAGAAATATTCTTTTATGTCTGTATAGAATAGTTGAATATCAAACAAAACAATATTATTATTATCACTATTGGTGAGTATAATTTGAATTATAATAGTTTAATCTAATTATTTAATTTCTTTTATTAACACTTATATATTAAAAAATACATTTTTTGGTATATAAAAGATGAAAACAACAATAAAATTTTGAATTAAATAAATTAGTTAATTATGAAAAGTTAGTTTATCGAAGTTTTTTCATATGACAATGATTTGAAACCAAGAATTAGTTTAAATTTATATCAAGTTCAGAAAAATGATAAATCATGAATAAATTATTGATATTTTTCAAGTTTTTGGAAAAATAAATTAAAATAAATAGAGAGCATTATTAGCACAATTCAAATGACTCGATGCGAAGTTCAGATCTCAATCTTCTGAATCCTATTTTGAAATAATATCGAAAAGCATTTTATTCTTTTAAGTGAATGATTCGGTGGGAATACTCTGTTGGAAACAATTCATGAGTAGCTATAGATTCTTGAATTTGTGTTTGCTTTCATGAGTATAAATCGACTTTTTGTTTGATATGTATAAATGTATTGATTTAGTTATATTTTTTATCAACATTATCGAGTGCTTTCATAACTTTTTCCAATACGTCTGAAACTCCATCCATTATCGCTGATGTATTGATGTTGAACGTGGGGAAAGACCTGTAGTAATAGTGATCACTAAAAATATTGGTAGTTATCAACAGTTGTTAGTAAAGTTAGTTATTTTAAAAGGAAAGGTGTCTCACCTCCGTCTTCCCTCGCGCAACAATAAACCTAAACCTATTCAAGCATTAAAAAGTTTAAATATTTTTTTATTTATATAATCATTGAATGTCACTCACCTAAAGCAGGAACCATTAGAGCTCCTAAACCAAAAAGTAGTACCAGAGGTAACATATTAGATACCTTTGAAAATTAAAAAATATACAAATTAATTAATACTTCTTTATATGAATTTCTATTAATTGTTGGATAAAGTTTGGAAAAATGTATTTAATTCTGAATAAGTTATGCAATATCTATATTTTCAAAAAGTCAAGAAATAATTTGAATTTATTCTCTGAAATTCTCAAATGTCATGATTTCAATGGATTTCACACATTTTTGGCATTTAAAATTTTAATTGATTTTCAACATTAAAAGGAATAGAAAATCTTTTTGATGTATGAAATTGATTGATTAATTTGGAAGCTATTGCATGAAATATCATTTGAGTTCATAGGCATTACATTCTTTTGCCAAAACTATTTTACAGTTTATTAAATGATTAATAATTAATATAAACTTCTCAATTGAAGAGACAAGCCTTAAATGATAGAAATTAAATGTCTGTTAAAATTGAATTGAATATAGTTTTAAAGAAGAAGTTTGAAAAAAATTAGAGATAAGTTTGTTTTGTTCAAAATTATGACTCAAATCTAAATTAATTTGCATATACTAGTCCTTTATTATATAAATTTGTTGAAATATTCCTCAAAAGTTAATAAACAATAAAGTAGTTTTAGCCATAAAAGCTTATTAAAGTTTTAGAATGATTTAGATCTTATTGAAAACTTCCCTAACTTTGAATTGAAATTGAAAAACAATTAATTTTGAAATAAGAAATAATAAAGTAAAGCCAATACAAATGAGACTAATCAAGAATTGATTCCTATTGAACCGTTATAATGTTGAGAAAAAAATGAATGAAGACGTACCACACCGGGAACCATAGATCCGAGAGTACTTAAAATTCCACTGCCAGAAAGTGCAGCCGCGGCTCCACTTTGTCTTTGAGCGGCAGAATTTGGTTTGGTCGCAGTCGATGCCAGGCATAATACACCGCACATTAACAGTGTTAAAACAAACACTTGCAATTTGTGGGCCATTTCGATCTGTAATCTAGAAGTAATCCTTAAAATTTGATGAAAACAAATAAATGAGTAAATAATAATCCGAGATATCGCATCTGCACAAAATATATGCAATTCTTCTTCAACCTTCACCTTCACTGAGAGTTTAAGAGCCTTTGAAATAATCGGTAAAGACTTACTTATTATGAATATCGTTTCGCACTACAACCCAATGTTACTATATTTGAAAACTTGTGAATAGTTAGTAATTCAGTCTTATATAAGAGGGTGCATCCAAAATAAATGGGGCGCTTACAACCTAATAGATGAGGTTTCGCTCAACTCAAATTCGCTAATCTTGTAATCGTTTTAGGCATACTTTGACTATAAGGTCAGTAGATTCAATGGTCCACAATTTCCGCCCCTAATAATAATAGCCCTCTCAATGGAACTAAACTTCTTCAACAGGTTTCTAAATTTAGTTCTTCATGCATGGCTTGTACCGTCTTTATAATAAACTGCTTTTTAAATACTTCAAGTATAAGAATCTGAGTTTTTCATATTTGTGCTGCGCTTCCTTCTTATAAACGTCACTCATTTCGATAAAAATAAATTTCAGTTGACATTAGTTTCAAAATTATAAACTAATCACAATTTCAAATCACGAAACAGGACTTAAGCACTTCTTGATAATCAAAAAATCATGTCCTCGTTCGACATAATGTGAGCAACATTCCAGATAAACATTGATAATCATCTTGAGTTATCTTTAGAAAAATAGTATTCTATCATTTTTTCTATACAAAGATTCTCTATAGCTCTACAAAATCTGTAAAACATGTAATTCTAGAAAAATAAATAAATCATTTCTGTGCAAATTACTTAACAGTTTTTGCAAAGGACTGGTTCCTATTTTTGATTTGAAAAATTTGATTAGAGATGCACTTGAAAAGTAAAGAAATATTAAATCTGAATAATTATTAGAAGTAAACTGTATTGACTGACATTTAAACTTTAGGCTTGAAAAAAATTTATACAGAAATTTCACGCTTAAAAGTGCCTGAAAAGCTTGAATGGAAATTAAAATAAAAGTGACTTGACTTCCTACTGATGATAACCCGGATGATTGAATAACACAATATTAAGAATTTGCTGCAATGCTTTTGACTGTTTCGCGTTTAAACTTTTGACCCAATGACATTGGGCTAGACTTGAAGAATGCTGCTTATGTTGCTTGCAATAGATTGATGCGTTCCACCCATTTCTTCAATAATACAAGTCTTGCCGATGGGAACTTTGGATTATCACTTACTGTTAGATAACTTTTCGCACATCAGTGCATACACTGGTAGATGAGTACTGTCTCATCTTTACACAAACGTCAATTTCTCTGTAAAGTGTGTTTTTGTCAGAACCGGTAGAAAACACTTAATTATTTACGAATTTATTCAGCCCTTTAAATCGACATAAGCATAACATTCAAGCTTTTTAACGATTGTTTCTGTTAGTCTAAAGGGTGAACACATTACTTCTTTCATATAAGGATATAGTTTTCAAACACATTTTATGCTCTATGAATAATATAAATAAAAATCATACCCTCTAAATATATTCGCTAATTGATGCAAAAATTTCAAATATTTATTGTAATACAGATTATTAGCCATAAATTGCTCAATTATATGATTTTAAATTTTTAATTATATTTAGTTAAGTCAACAAACTTTGTCTGGTATACGCAAAAGATTCAAAGTAAAGACCAACACAATGTCATTTAGAAATACAATTTTTTATTCTATATTTTACGCAATCGTTTTTAGTCTACACGTTTAGCCTAATATCTCTGTTACTAAAGTTGTCTATATTTTTGGAAAATATTACTTAGAATTATCTGTAAATGGAACAAAATTAATAGAATTATTTGATAGAATAATGGTTTGAAAGGCTCATTTTTATTATAGGTTCATCTATGTGTGAGTTCTGAACGGATTGGTTTCGACAATGCATTGGAAATTATGTAACGTAATAATGACAATATTTTTTGCATCTGCCGCTTATGTACAACATAATGATGTTGATTCTGTGCTTTGGATCATAATCTACTTGATTCCATGCTTAATGTCATTATTTCAAATCCTTTTACCAGTTATTAACAGATATTATTTTTATCACATAATAATACGACTATCGCTTGTCATATATATTTTATTGAGTAGTAATTTCTTATACAAATTCATAGCAAATTCTCTTATAATAAATAATTACAACCCTTTGCACAGTGAAGAAGGTCGAGAATTTGTGGGTCTACTAATAATAATTATCTGGATTGGAATTTCAATTTACTATACGTCAGCCGATTTACCGGCTGATGTAATTGTGTCGAAAAAAATAAAACTAAGTGTTATTAGTTTTAGTGTAGCGCCAGTTCTAGTTTGGATCTATCATATTCTGCATCAAATCAAACTTTGCTAAACTTATCCTATTTAAGTTGGCAGAAATCATGCATTATGGCATCCAATTCTATGCCAAAAGTTTACTATTTATAGTCTTTAATACATAATTCTTCTCAGTTCTTAACTTATCAAACTATAAAAGCAGTTTTAATAACTTTAAATTCCAAAATAACATTCCTTTCAACTCAGCTAAAGTTCAATCATGTTTAAAGTCATTCTGATTTCAACTATCAATATATTTTATGATTACGACAGAGTATTCATTATTATTTTCTTTAGTAAAAATCAAATGGTTCTGACAATATCGTCATTTTTCTAAAATTCAAATTAATATATTTATTATCTTTATTGAAGTTAAGTTACAACAACTCCTTAGGAATTAAAGCAAGAATGTGTAGGTTTGAGGGTCTGTAGTTTAACATTAAATATATTGTTTGAGACATAAATTTATTATTTGAGACATAATATCAATCAAAATATTTTAATAGACGGAGATATAAAGTATGAAAACGACAAAACCAGCACACCTTTGCTTAAATGCCAGAGAACTTTTGAAAACCTTAAAACTTAGAGAATAACTTAAATTCAATACTTGTGTTCAAATCAATGATTATTATCAATTTTCAAAGTTTGCTTAATTAATCTCTCTAGTAATCAGTTAAACTTTGGGAACTATAACTGGTTTTAAGTATAAATATTATTATTACATCGATTAATAATTTTCTGATTTTAATCATTTAAATTTTTTGCAAAAAATCAGAATTTCTTAATCGACTTTAAACTAATTATATGGTAATAGTTGAAGATAAAGATTAGTTTTTTGCGGTGAATCCACAAAATCTCATAATGAGTCTAAAGTTTGGACGCATTGCACAACATAATTGTGGTTTTACTTCATATGAATTAAAGCTACTTTTGCCCCTTTTGCCCCTTTTGAGGTTATGTTGTTTTTGAAGGTTAAAAAAAGTATTGCGTTATGCAATTCAGTATTATTACAGTACATGTGCTTTGAATCGATGTAAATATCATATGTTTATTAAATTTAAATCAAAATGAAATTCAATTCAAATAATTTGGAGTCAATTATTACTAATAATCTAAACAAACAATTTCTAAATTATTCAAAAAAGAAAAAAGAAAAGAAAAAACTAATTAAAGGAATTAATAAATTATATAAAAATGGAAATAAAAGTTTAAATTATAATAAGATTCGTTCATTGGAAGAAAAATCATTTGGAAAGAAAATATTTAATAATAATAATAATAAAGAGTTAATTGATTTAAATAATGAAAGAATACAATTACCGATAAGTAGTGTTCGCAACAAAATAATAGACGCGATAAAAAAGAGTCAATCAGTTGTATTGATAGGAGAAACGGGTTGTGGAAAAACAACACAAATTCCTCAGTATTTATATGAAGCAAATTTCATACCAAAGAATGGGTGCAATGGTTTAATAGCAATAACACAACCGCGAAGAGTGGCTGCCATTACTATCGCTCAAAGAGTCTCACAAGAAATGGGGTGCGATTTGGGATCAATTGTTGGCTATTCTGTTAGATTCGAAGACATGACTTCATCACAAACTAGAATCAAATATTTAACTGACGGAACACTTCTTAGAGAAGCCATAAGTGATAGACTTTTAACTAAATATAAAGTTATTATTTTAGACGAAGCGCACGAGCGAACCATTCAAACAGATGTCTTGTTTGGTGTCATCAAAAAAGCACAACAATTAAGAAATGATAAACAAATGCCTATTTTGAAAGTTATTATAATGTCTGCGACTATGGATTGCGACCACTTCTCGAACTATTTCAATAAAGCGCCCGTTCATTATATATTAGGGCGAAAGCACTCCATTCAGGTATTAAAACCATTTTTGGTAATCAATAGATACCAAAACTTTCAAAACTTTGTTACAGATGATGTACACCTGTCAAAAACAATCAGATTTCATAGACTCTGCTCTAATCACTGTTTTTCAAGTACATCAAAATGAAGAGTTCGGGTAACTATTTTATGAGGTTTTCATTGAATTGATTAATTTAATTATTTCATGATTTTAGTGATATTTTAGTGTTTTGCACCGGACAGGAAGAAATCGAATCAATGATTCGTGCAGTCAATGAAGTTATTCCACAATTACCTCCAGGTATTCATTTTTTCTCCAACATTTTTAAAACGATTCTAAATATATTTGATTGTATTTTTTCGATTAGAGTATCAAAAAATCAAAGCCTATCCCTTATACTCAGCACTTCCAATGCATTTACAACAAAAAGCATTCAAAAGGCTTGAGGTATAAAAATAGAGAAGAATTAGATTTTGAGTTATATTAATATTAATGCGTTTGCATAACAATTAGGGTGAAAGAAAAGTGATATTCGCGACAAATATAGCGGAAACTTCGATCACAATCCCTAATATAAAGTATGTAATCGATACCGGCAAAGTCAAGTCACGCTCTTATAACTCAAGCACAGGCTTTGAAACGCTCAAAATCCAGTCAATTTCGAAGGCACAGGCATGTCAAAGGGCAGGAAGAGCTGGAAGAGAGTCCAGGTTTGCTCTTAGACTATATTTAAAAGTTTCATGTAATTTATTACTCATCTTTTATTTGTTTATCCTAAAATTTAGTGGTGTTTGTTATCGACTCTATACCAAAGAAGAATACGACAGTTTCAGAGATCATGCCATTCCAGAGATCCAACGCTGCAATTTGTCTAATGTTTTGTTGCATTTAATAGCAATCGGAATCAATGATGTCTTAAAATTTGATTTTATGGATCCGCCTTCACATGAAGTATGATTCAATCTTTCAAAATTGAATAGAATTCGTATCGATTCTTATTTTTAATTTCAATTACAGAATATCAAAGATGCTTTGCAACAGTTGACTTATTTGGGTGCCATTGAGTCCAAAGAGGAATTGTATTATGTAATTAAAATAAATTCAAATCTGTTCAGTACAAACTCATTACTATTTCTATTTAGTTGACAGATATCGGAAAAATTATGGTTATATTTCCAGTTGAACCCAAATATTCCAAAATTATTATAACATCTAAAGCCTTGCGATGCACGTAATGTCATAATTGAATTAATTATTTAAGTCACAGTTTTTAACTTTACTTCCTTTTCAGAGAAGAGATAATAACAATCTTATCGCTATTGTCTGTCGATACTATTTTTTACATTCCTTCAGCTCAAGTAATAATCATTTGTTTAAAATATTTGAGAACCATTTTTTCTAATCAATTAAAACATTTTTCTACTAATATTTAGAAAGACTTTGCGCTTGAAGTGCACAAAAAATTTTCTTCAAGTGAAGGAGATATTATTAAACTCTTGAAAGTCTATAGAGATTATAAACAACATAAAGAAAACAAAGTTAGAAATTTGATCGCATAATAACTGTTCATATGAGTGACTCTTGTATTTTTTGCTTTTAAACTGATATAGAATTGGTGTAAAGAAAACTTCATTAATATAACAAACATTAAATTAGCGACAGAAATAAGAAAACAATTATCTGAACTTTGTGTGAAGGCAGATATACCTCTTGTTTCTTCAGGAAATAATAGCGAAACTATTAGGAAATGTTTAACGAGTGGATTGATCTTTAATGCAGCGAATTTGCAAAGGGATGGAAACTATAAAACTGTATGAAAACATTTCAATCAAATCATTTCATGTGTTATTCAATTTCAAACTTAATTACTATTTTTGGTTTTATAGGTAATGACTAAACAAGAGGTTTATATTCATCCATCTTCTTGTCTGTTTGGCTCTAAACCAGAGCACATTATTTTCAATGAATTGGTACAAACGTCCAAATGTTATATGAGGTCAGGATATTCTGTCATTTAATTCAAATATTAAAACTCAAATTATTAAGCATTACAGTTATGTCGAATCCATTTTATAATTACTTTTTGATTGTATTTCAGAAATCTAAGTGTTGTCGATAAAGAATGGATTTCCAAATAAGTTTATCAAAAGGAACTCAATTCAAACTTATTTATTGAATATTATTTTGTACAAAATCTTGAAAATATTTCACAAATTATAGTAATTATTTCATATTGAATATTGAAAAGAATCTGATTTTTAACTCAATGAAAATAAAAGTTTAATTTTGGAAAAACAATTTTTATTCATTCTAACAGAATATTTTTTTAAAACTCATGCCAAATATTTTCAAATTTATTAATAATCAATTCCTTCGATTTCAATATGTGGTTCATCTTTCGCTTCTTCTTATTCATCATTTTCGACTATCTTTTTGAGTCTTTTAATCAGTTTTACTTCACTTTTACTACGAATATAACAATCGATTTCAGAGTCAGATATTTCTTCTTCGCTTTGAGTATTGATTTCGACTGGTTTGTTGTCCTTTTCTGAAGGTTGATATCCCTTACGTTTGAATGTATTCATCCATTCAAATGATTTGTGATCATCTTTAAAGTTATTGAATTTGATTTGTTGGTTGAGATCAAAGAGAAGAGAATTACAATAAGTCAAGATATCATTTATATAAATAGCGATATTCTGTTTCGTAAACTTAAAGTTTTGTTTTCCGGGTATTTTTTTAGCCAAAGTTTTGAGAACATTGAATGTTTCGGCGACTCTTTCAGAAGTTGTGCGTTTATAATCAATGCCAACAATATTATAGAATTGTATTAACTTGACTTTAGCTCTAAGATTGGGTTTGAATGATTTCCAGGCGAGAAAAGTGGCCGCAAATATGATATGGAAAAGAGATCTGCCTTCGATTAGACAACACTCACGCCCTAAGAATTATTTTGATAACACTTTCGTGTAATTCTTTAATTTTTTCTTTAGGAAAGTTGGCTTCACTCAGAGTCACCGGAACCAAGTTTTCGATCTGAGCCGCTTCCGGTTTGAAATGAGGAAAATATCTAATGACTTGAGTGTAAACTTTTTCGAATTCACTATTACTACAAGTGATGGAATTACACAAGTGTCCGATAGTGACGGGTCTGTTCTCTTTCATTAAAGTTATATAAACACAATTTGCGGCCAAAAATTTTTTGGTTTGTTTTGAAGTGAAGTAAAAACTTAAGTGATTTGATGTCTCCTTATATTTAGTGATCGCCTCATCTTTCATATCAGTTCCCAAATTAAAGAGTGAAGACAACTCTTCTACTGTTTTGAGGCCTGCCTTCTTAGCGATTGGCAATCGATTTGTGTAGTATTTATAACTCGTATTATTTGTTAGATTCATATTTATTCAAATTTTTAAACAATTCAGTTAAATATATAATGTGTTCTAAGTTTTTATAATATAAATCAAGTTTTAAATATAATAAAGTATTGAAACATTGAATGCATTGAATTGGAAAGACATAAGACGTATACAATGGCATAGACTGTGAATCCTGAGAGTGAAATACTTGCGATACATATCAGAATTCAAACAAATATATCCCCAAATTTAGCAACAGAATCATTTTTAATCCATTCTTTATTCATTGGCTCAATCAATATATAATGAAGCGATATATCATATCTTACATTATAATGAATATTCTGACCCAAAATAACACCTAAAAGTCATGCTATGAAAGTGACAAAAGTAATAATTCAAAGTCCAAATCATATCCAATTCATGTCTCAGATTTTTTTAATTACACCGAAGATTACTTGTATTGATAATAGTAATGAACAGCTTTGAAGTATTAAAAGCACACAATTTCCTAAAATAATTCATTTTTGATGATTGTGTGGAACCCAAAGATATCTTTACGGAAACATCCAATCATTCCTTTCAAATGCAACCTAAAGATGTGAATCAATACAATTGTCAAAAGGACTGACATTCCTATTAACCAAACTTGAATAAATTAGTTTTTGATGTTTTGGTCATTATTTGAACCGATAAACCAATAATTCAAAATTTAAACAAATGTTTTAAATTGTTATTATCTTTATTTGAAAGTTGTGTTTCAGACGACATAAAAATATGGAAATCATATGATGTGATAACATCTCAACTATAATCGAAAACGTGTTTAAATCAAGTTTCGATTGTTGTAACTATTATTCAAATCTAAACTAATTTTTAATCAATCGATTCATTTTATAATTACTTTTTGATTGCATTCCAGAGACCTAAGTGTTGTCCATAAAGAATGGATTTCCGAATAAGTTTATAAAATGCAACTCAAATTCAAACTAATTTATTGAATATTGTTTTCTACAAA
>JAQFZT010000704.1:0-21176 GCA_034696325.1 Camisiidae sp.
CGCTCGAGACTTTATAAACTCGAGCTCTTTAGTTCTGGGCTTTATAAGATATTTAAAATTACTCTAATCTATAGAATTACTATTGAAATGCTGAATTTTTATTTGAATTTATCTTTTTTCGAAAATTAAATATTTTTTGGTATCAGTCATAAAGTTTTTTCTTCCAAAAGATGCAAAAAATTATAGTTTTTACTAGTTTTAGATATGACTAAAAACGTTATAAATAGATGATTATTGTACCTTCTGTTCCATCACTATTTAGATTTTGGATTAATTTTCAACAGAAAACTCTTTGAGACGACTTTCTGCCCAACAATAAGATAAAAATTTAGTGGTTGTCGAAAAATGTTATAATTTGCTTATAAAATGTTTAATTGTAGCAAAAATGATGAAAATCATGATTTGCAGGTCTTTTATTAATTAAAGTGATTGAGCTATTCTACTAAAAGTTAATGTATAATGTATTGAGTTAGTCTTGTTTTGTGATAAGTTATCCGAAGTAGAATTGATTGAGATTTTTCTTAAAAATTTTCTTATACTAGAAAAAGCTCGAGATTCTCTCAATCTGAGCATCAACATAACTAAGGGTTAAAAGTAACGTAACGAGTATTTTCTTTCAATTCATATTAACGTTAAACAGATCGTTCAGTTTAAGGGGAAAACCTATATTATACTAATGATTTGGTGCCGTTTATTCGGTCCCTATATGGCCGGGTCTCTATTCTATCATAACAATAGATGTTAGTTAAGGATAATATATAGATATATTCATTTATTACAGAGAAAATAGAGAAGTGTCACGAATACGTATAAAGCAACCGAATAGAGGGGAATGTGTTTAAGCCGCAAATCAGTGTCTCAATTGATGCTATACTTCGAGCAAATTTTATAACTTATTTTTATATATTATATATAAAATCATATTTAGGTTTCTCTTGTTTTCCCCTTCTGATAGTGAAATAGGCGTCAAATACTTATTGGGTAATAGTTTGCCGAAACGATTGCCCCGTATTTTATGATACAATTGTGTGCAATAGTTATTCCTCTAAGTTTGAGCGCAGATGCAATTCCCTTGTTATCAATTTCTAAGAGTGCGCTACCGAACAAAAAATACATTACATTTCTATCCAGCTATATATGAAAATTATAGGACTTTTTCTCTGTAATAATGGATTGGTAGGCAATACTTACAGCATAATAATCACATTTTATGTTTGATTTTCTGGGCTTTTATTTGTCTGGGAGGCGTTGTTCAACATTAGCCTATTCTATGCATTCTTATGAGTCATTAATGATTTTCTAGTTTACTATTGATCTTTGGGAATATATTTCCCAGAATATTATTTACCATTATTTGTCATTATTGGTTATCCAATTGATCCAATCCATTCCTATTTCATTTTGTTCTAGTTTTGTGAGAAAATTGTTCAAGTTTTCAACACATTCATTTCACAACTTAATATTTCATATATATTTAAACCTTTATTAAAGTTAAAATTATTTAGACATTAATTGATTAAGAAATTTAATTAATAGAAACAAAAGACGTGGTTCTCTTTTGAAGATTAAACATAGAAATTAAATTATGATTTAATTAATTCAATAAATTGCTATTTGGGTTAAATATTTAGGTTAAAAATGCGTTCAAAGAATAGAGAATTTATTTCTATCAATTGATATATAGATTGCTATATATTGCGAAAAATGCATTTTTATCCTCTATAATAAACTTTATGATTTTAAAAGTGAAAAACATTCTGTAGAACTCTTGCAAAATATAGAACTGAAACTCAATTAGAAACTAAATATTTTCATCAATTTTCTTAATAATAATACTTAAGAAACGGTTCTTATGATCTCTCCTAAGGACTAAAGAATTATATTGTTCAGAGTGAAAAGTTCTCACAAAAGTGCAAATAAATACTTATATATTAATAATATATATGTAATGCTTAAGAGAGGAGAAAAATTTAATGGCATAATAAAAAGAAGGATAAAATATTATTGAGAATGCTAAGTATTACCATTAGTTTGCGAGACAAAGAGTCATTCATCAAACAGAACTACTTGTATTTGAAGAATGAATAAAAATGTTCGAAACTCCAAATACTTTATTTTTAATATTGTATAACCCGCAGGTCTCATCCAATGGCCCGAAGAGTGTTCTTAAGAATTGATGAGTATATGAGAAAAATTTCTGCATTATTTCTAAATTTTCAATTTAACAATTTTTTAATTTCAAATATCTTTATCGGAAATCATTCACATGAATAACTCAAGTTTGAAGTGAAAAATAAAGATAACAATGGGGTCATAAAAGAAATATAAAAAATTCAGTTATAAATAAACATGTAACTAATAATTTAAAAAGAAGTTAACCTTAGCTTAATATACAAATTAATTTTTTGAAGTAAAAAAATATTTCATTCACTAAACAATTTTTCTGAGCTTCTCATGAGATTTGATTAGTTTTAAAAATCCATGAACTGAATGCTATGTAATAAATTTATTGATGAATTAGTGATTTTATTCGATTGCGAATAAGATAAAAGGATAAATTTTTAATTACTATCAGTTTTTATGAAAATATTTGGTTCAAAGTTTCAAAATCGAAATTTTGAACAGTCTCTTAAGCGAATAGAAAGATCATATGAAATATTTGTGTTCACTCTCGTAATAATTAAATATCATCTTTTAAATTATATGTATAACTGAAGTGAAATGTTTGCGCAAAACATATATATTATAATAAGGAGTAAAACAATACTTAATACCATTAAAGCCTCTGAACATAAAACCAATTATTAAGAATAGTAAATGAGATTTTCTTTTCTTCTAAATTCACTACTACTGAGCTGTTAATGATTTTTTCTTATGTAATAACTTTTATTGTGTAAAATTTATTGTATGTTTAGTTAACTCTCTTTTCTAACATTAGTTATTATTTCTTATTAACCGAATAATTTGTTTTTCTTGTTGTAATATTTTTTATGATTCACTTAAGACTTGAGTAAATGATATTCGCATTGAGTCTCAGGGTCTCTACTCATTAGGATTCAGTTTTCATAAATTAATAGATAATCTATTATTTAATTGCTAAAAGTTTTTGAAACAAAAATTTCCATATTTTCCAACTGTATATTCTAAATAAAAAACTGAGAAAAAATTCAAGTTAATTTTTAATAACATAAATCAAAATTTGTTTTAGAATTCAAAAAAGTTTCAAAACTACTGACTTATAAGAAATTCATAAAATTTGAATTTTTTCTATATTAACTTTTATCCAGAATTATTAATTATTAAGACAATAATTAACTGTTAAAAGCAATAAGAAAAATAAAATTAATTATAATATTATTTTTCATTTGAAAATAATTAATTTGAAACTTTAAAAAATCTAAAAAACTTCAAACCGAATACATTCTATATATAAAAATGGATTTCCCTGATTATGAAAATTTTTTTATTTGCAAAATTGTGAGCAGTTGTTATAACTAGACTTGACTGTATTGCGCAATGTGAATCTTTAAGAGCTGCTAATATATTAATAAGACAAGCCAATTAACAATTATCATGATTAATGTTAGTGATGCTTCAATACTAGTAGTTAATAATTTGTTAGCTTCAAGACAACTAATGAAAAAAAAGGTTTTCCACTACAGAATTGTATTCATAATTTTCAAGTTTAGAAAATATAATTCATGTGATCATTGCGTACTCATTACATAAAACATAATGACTTTTGAAATGCAAAAATTACTGAAAGAAGACTAAACTTTCTCTTTACTAAAAAGGCTTCCCTTAATGTATATGCAGAATATTCAAAACTCAACTAAACTCACACTTAAAGTATAATTATTTTGATCATTAATTTGAGGAAATGTTCGTATAATAACTTCAAAACAACTAATTTAAACGCAAACATTATATTTTAGATAAAATTTATTTAATGCTTAAGTACTTCAAAATATTTCTAATATAATAGAGTATAATATAGTATAATAAGGCTATTTCTCTGCCTAAACATAAATTACAGTCAAACCACATTATATATAACACGAGACTTTTATGGCAAATACTAATTAGTATTTATCTGTTGAATAGTATATCAAATAATTTATTTTTCTGTTAGTTATCTATCCTTAAAAAGAATTACTTATCGTTAGCTTTACTTATAGTCTACTCTTTTGTTAGAAAGAACACGATTGACAGCAAATATTATGCAATTGACGCCCATTTAGAAAATTTCTTTAACTGATAGGTGAGACTAACATTAATTTATTATTATATACAGTACACATAGTATTCATTATAACTAATACTTGTATACATATCAATACCTGTTTAAAATACAGACTCTCTTTCTCTCTAATTTTTTTTTCTCTTAACTTATTTGATGTGTGGGTTTTGCTGCCAAATGGACGTTGACTTAAGAAAAAATAATAATGTGCTGATAATAAACTGGCTAACTATAAGTGAATGCTGTGACTAATTTGTAATGCAATTTTTCTTCAGTCAGATAAATACAAAATGACATGTCTCTCATCACCAATTTTTTCTTACTCTTCAGATTAAATACATTTCAAAATTCTTATACATTTGGATCTTAAGGAGAAAAAGACTTGTGATGAGACGTGTGACATGTCCTCTCATATTTATGTTTCTCTGATAGCACTTAATTCCTTATAAACGTTTCACTGCATATATATTTTATAAATAGCTTCTGATAACGAACTTATTTATATTATTTAATCATTAAAATAGATTTCATATCAAATAGCGCTCTGAAAATGCCTTTTTGTTTGTGGGCTGTTTTTATTGATGGCTATAAAGAATGCATTTTAAACATGAAAAATTGTAGAAATATTTTTTTTAATTGGATGTTAAATGAGGTTTTATATTATCATAAAATACTTTTTCTATCAAAGCTATCAATTATTTAGTGATAGACTTGAACTGATTTCCTGAGCAACGAATCGCATTGTTTGGGAGTTTTCTCTTAATTATTGTTAAATTGAAAAGTATTACGTAATATAAAACTTTGTTTTTAATGATAAGCAAATTTTTTTGAATTAATTAAAGGAGTTTTTCATTCAGAATATAAATGATGTGCTGAAAACATGAACAAAGTTTTCAAAACCGATCAACTAATTAATTATGAATTATAAGTTTCCTGATGCTTAACGGAAAAAGAAAATTTCTTTTTGAAAAATTGACTTTTATTCATAAGAAATAGTTTATAATTATGATTTGATTATGCTTATTAAGAGACAAATTCAAATTGAAGACAAAATCTTTTCTAAATTATCGGAAAAATCTTTGTTTTAGTAATTTATAGCCTTAAACACAGATGTGCCGATACTGACGTATCGATAGTGACAGTTGACATGATTCGAGATTTTTTTAAAGTTTAAATTATCGAATACTTACCTATTCTTCAAATATCTGATTAAGTTTACTGATCATCTCATTATTTGATAATCTTCATAGAGATCTATAGACAAAAACATTGATTTGAGTAAAACGCGTTTAAAGTTTGATTACAGTCAATGGAGAATATTTTTTAAAAAGTCGAAAATTCTCGAATTTTTTACATATGAAAGCAAGAGAAGAAGAAGAGACTCTCCATACATTTATAATAGACATAAAAGTCCAAAATAAGTCCAAAAAGAGCTTTGTTAAAACAGGCCGTTTTGGACTTTTTACTCACATATATATTTATACATTGAGCTCTTCTTCTTCCCTTACTTTCATATGAACTCATATCCAAACATTATTATTGAATAATTGACATTTAATAAATCACATTTAGTGCAAAATCTGAAAAACAATATAAGTGTTTATAGATCCCTACGACTCCTCTTCAAACATATGATATGCCAGGTTTGTAATTAAAATAATTTTTAATAAACACTTTCTCTCATTAGAGGATAATTATGGAAAGCTATTAACTAACAAATAGCTTTCAATTTGATTTTTAATGATTTTTAATTATAATAATTTTTTAACAATTTTAAAGATCAAAGAGAAATGCAAAACGAAATATCAATTCTTAATTAAATAAAAATTTAACTGAAAACAAGTTATATCTAGTACTGAAAACGTATTTATCAAATGCTTTAATGTTATATGAGATTAATAGGAAAGATTTTTTTAAAAGAAAATTTGTTAAAAACAAATGATATTAACAAATTTTCTCTGAATATATTAAAGAATATGTTGAACAACTAAACTCTATGTAGTTCTGAATATTTTGAATTTGACATTGAATTTTGTATTACTTTCTATTGAAATTAATATTAGATTAAGTCTTATAAGGTATAACAAATACTTTACAAGATTTATTGAATGCACAGTATGTAAAAAATACTTTTTGCTATCCGTACAGGAAATTCCATTCATATAATGAATTCTTCAATCATTTCAGTGCTGATAAAATTAAGACTTAGAAAAGTTTTTATGCAATCAGAAAACCCCACGACTTGAACTTCACTGAAAACTCTATCTTTCAGTCACTGTTAGAAAAAATTCTTAGAAATTCAATAATAATTACATAAGTTTTATCATTAATAAAAAAAATGGAGTTTGAATTGAATGTAAATTTACAGAAAATCCTTAATTTCCCCCTTAATCTAATCATTAATTTTTCATCTCTAATATTTTCAAACAATAATGACTTTACGCCAGTTTTCAATCTTTCATATATTATATACATTTTTAAGCCCTTGCTGTGCATGAAAGCATTCATAAAAACATATTTATCACGAAAATAAACTCTTTTAATAACTTGCAAGCCTTTATAGAATTGCAATTTATTTCCTGAGAAAAAATCATAACTAATAATGAGGCGAAAAAATAACTAATGATTTATAGATTTAATCATATCATTAATTTTTGTTGACATAAACCCCACATTTTTATTATAATTAATGCCTAAGTTATTGCCCAATTAATGATGAATCTTTACGCTTTTTATAGTTCATAAGCTATTTGTCTTATTCGGAAGTTTTCAGAGTCAACATATTTATGATGCCTAATAAAAAAAATTGATTTTCAGTCTAATGAAGAGAAATATTTTGAATTGTTTTGAATGTATTTCTAATAGTGGAGGGTATTTTCGAGAAATGAGTTTCTCGAAAATTTATTTGCTTCGAGACTCGAGTCTCAGTCGGGTCTCGACCGAGTCTCGAAATTCTCGATTTTTCAAAAATATGAAAAACTTAATATAATTTTAAAGCATTTAATTGTTGGTTTCTAAATATGGGCTTCGATTTGAAAAGAGAACCTTAACATAAGAGCATTAAAAAGAAACAAGTTATTTGGGATATCAATGAAGTAAAGCTTAGAACTAAAGTCACAAAATTTTGTTAGATTTCAAACTCTTATCCATTGATAAATTGGAAAAAACTTATTATTAGGTGTGATAGCTTTTCTTCAAATAATTAGTCAATCAAAAGTATTTAGAAGTAAACAAATGAATAGCTATTACAAACTGATTACAGAAAGTTTCAATGAATTCACATCTTAGTATTTATTGACATTTAGTTTTTACTGAATCGAAAGTTCAGTCATTCAAAGTTTTGAATGTGAATAATTAATTTTTTCAAGCTTTATCAATAGATAAGAGTTTGAAATGAAAATTTTTTTTGTGACTTGAGTTTTAAACTTTGATTAATTGATATCCAAATAACTCATTTTATTTGAAGGCCTATATGTTAAGGTTCTTTGTCCAAATCGAAGACCATATTTAGTTACATCCAAATATTTTTCCTCAAATAACTAACAAATACAGGAACAAAAGTTCTAGAAATCAATTTCGAGACCCGAACGAGTCTCGAGGTTAATATTCGTCCAGACCAGACAAGAAAATTTTCATTCGAGACTCGAGTCTCGAGACCCGACACCCAACTCTTATTTCTAAACAGTTTTTCTACACATTCTGAATATTTTTATTGTAATGTATTTTAGATATTATTTTTCTAAGAAAAAATTTATGAAAATAATTACAGCAGAACTCCATTACAACTATCTTTCAGATAATGAATTTATTACATTTATCAACAGTTCATTTAAACTAAATTTTACTGCATTTGATTTTATTCCAGTTTAATTAGTATAGATTCCTGTAAAAGAATTTTAAAATCAAAATCAGATAAAATAATTTTAATTACTAGTATTTTTAACGAATAACAAGTCTAAAATTGATAAAATTTTCATGTTTTCATCACTTGATTTAATGGACACATTATCTAATAAATAGATAATTAGACTTTTATTAGTAATAGTAACGAAAGTAAACGAATAGTAAAGTAAAACGAAAAAAATTGTTAAGCTATTAAAAGTTTCCAAAAGTAAATAAACTGTTTGAAAACACTCTCGAGTTATCTCATTAATAGTTTCAATATCCATACGAGAGATTAAAAAAAGTTTATTCTCTACAGTACTTGTTTTGAGGATGACTGACATTCAGAAAGCATACCCTTTAAAAAGACATTTATTTAATATAGTATTTATTAAGCAAACCTTCTTTTTCAAAGCCAAAGTTCATTTCCTGCATCATATGGTTAAGAATGATAAAACTTAATGATAATTTGTTAGGAGAGAAGTAAATAATAAGAAGATGGAGAAAAAATAAATTCATTTTGTTTAACATATAATAATTATTAACTATAATCACACGCAAAAGTGCGTGGAATAAAAAATTTAAAAAAATTTATAAAACTTCTATTTTGACTGACATTTCTTGAAAGGAATTCTATTTATTAAATGAGTATAAATTCTTTTTATAAGTAAGATATCTGACAACTGCTGTGTTTTGTTAAGTAATAGTCACTTATAGGGAGAGGAAAATGTTTTATCTCTCAATTAAAAAGATAGGGAGTAAAAAATTTGTTTTAATATCGTTTTTTAAGTATTTTTCTCAAGTTTTACAACTTTTTAAATGAAAAGTTTGATATTCAAAGCTATTTTCCTACAGTTTATTTACGAATAGAAAACCTGTTTTTATAAGATAAGTTCTATTGGAAGCTATTTACATACCAATTATTTTTAAAGCGTATAAATTGAATAGTATTTTACATTAAGAAACAAAACTAAGGATTATATGTATATAAGCGCTTATAATCTCTTGTTTAATGGTCAAAATACTAATAAGAAAATTAAACCCAAACCTATATCATTGCAATCTTTTTTTAAATAACGTGTTAAGTGAGAAAAAAATCTCAACAAAGAGAAAAAATTATAACTTATAACATGGCTTAAGAAAAAAACCAATTCATTCAAAGTAGGCGTGAAAATAATTAACTATTTTTAAAGAGGAAAAATATAAGCAAATATTTGAATAGAATTGTTCTTAAATTAGAGATAATTTCGTAACTAAATGAGTAGTTTTTTCAATCTTCAAAAATTTTTATCTCTTAAGTAATAATATAATCGTAATAAGAGGTGCGTCTCTTATCATGAACTTTACTTTAAAGTTATTTTCTAAAGTGATTAAGAAATAGTTAAATAGGTTTTTAAGAGAGTATTCCTTCTTAAAAAACACTCATTAAGTTTTTCGTGCGATTACTTTAAACATTTTATTATTTAAATGCCTTTCACTTAACATTCAATTTATCGCAAACATTGATCTACAGAGAAAATGTTGTGTGAATTGAATTTTGGACTGAAAACTATATACAAAAGAAAAAAAATACTTGTATTAACACAAAAAAAAATTCATTTCAGTAATATAGTTGATATAATGCATGATAAATAATAAGTTAGTTTAAGGCATAATAAAAATGATTAATAATTACAATGAAAAGAAAATTCTGATTAAAAACTCATACATAAAATTGGTTAATAATTATTGCCATAATTTTTTTACATTTATTAATATTAAACAAGAAATTTTTTAAGTTTTTAATGAAGAAGAAGCCGATGCCATAGAAGCTGATGTCTGAGAGATATCCGCCGATGGCATCGACTGATACCAGACATGATGTCTATCATCACTACCAATGATATCGTTATCGATATCACTGTCGAGATCGTCATCTTCGAGATCAATATCTTCATCTATATCTTCTTCATCGTCAGTATTAACACAATTAACAAGTCTATTATCATTATCTTTGGCACTAATCGAAGGATTATCACTACTATTACTAACATTTCCGATATGATGTTCATCTTCTTCTTGTTTCTGACGCTTATGTTTAGTCCTTCTGTTCTGAAACCAGACTTTCACTTGTGTTTCACTTAAGCCTAAATTATTGGCCAATTGTTTCCTTTCGTTGCCCACCACGTAGTGGTTCTTCTCAAAGGCCTGTTCCAACTTTAAGAGCTGACTCGGACTAAAGGCTGTACGGATTCGCTTCGGTTTTCGGAACGGAGGCAATAGGAATGAGCCATCGAATGGCATACCTTTTGAAATAAATAAATATTTAGTTAGAAAAAATTTTAGATATTTTTGTTTGAGTTTATAGTAAATAATCGATAGAATATATTGAAATGTTTGATAACTTTATTTCTATTTATGTCAAATGATTTTGGTTTCTAGAAATATTCATGATTATGATTGTATAGTATATACAAATACAATGATTATTAATTGTTTTTATATGAAATATAAATTAAATTAGATGATGAAGTGTCCAAATGCCCTCATCATGAGGTATGAAAGCCCTGATGCCGATTGAGATTGTAAAATATTGTAGTGGGAAGACTAGTGTGAAATAGTTAATTGTTGAATGTGAGCTCAATAGAAACTGTGTTAAATATGTGTTCGCTCAACAATCAAAACAATTTTTCTTATTTTCTCATGAAATTTTAGATCAGAATAAATTTCTAACTTTTTATATTTTTAGTAACTAATAGATAGTTATTTGACTTCAATAACTTTGAAGCCTTGCAGATCTGTATTCTTATTAAAGGTTGGGCTCATTATTATCATAAAGTTTTATTTTATTTTTATTCACTGAGTATAGAAGTTTTCTTCTTATTTTTGAGACCTTAGACCTAACAATAACTGCAAACCTGTAAAACTTTGACTGAATTCTTAGTTTTGTATAACTTTATTAATGAGTTAATTGTTATTAATTAAATTAAAACTCTAAACTAGTTGTTAATAAGCTTGAAATTTCACATTTTTATTTGTCTAAATAGTTTTGTATAAGAAAAAAGAATGGATTTCTCAATACATAAATCAAAGCTTCAATCCATTCAAAGATTAAGTTATTTACGAATCATTTATCAGAAAAGTTAGACTTAAATCTTAATTAATTGACACAAGAATTATAAAGCATTTAAAAATCATTTACCATGAAATCGATTGACCAATGGATTAGCCCTAAGAAACCACGGATAGAGATATTCTTGAGGTAGTGGTGACATATGATGTGCCGCTGCCATCATTAGAGAGTGTGACAGACCCGGCGGTTGGCCTCCAGTCATGATCGACATGTGATGATTGTGGTGAGAATGAGGCTGTTGTTGATGAGGATGTGGCCGATTATGATCAAGATATGGACTGGATTTGGGTCCGTTTGCAAGTATAGGCGATGGTGTGCTCGGCGGTGATGTGTTTCTTATCTGATCAGATGATGTTAATGATTGGTGTGATGTCTGAACACAGTTTATTGGCGAGAGTTTAGGTTTTTGATGAGCAATCGGTGGAGTATTTGTTAGTCTATTGTTGTCGAGAGTTTGCTTATTATTGTTTTGAGTTGAGTTGCGGCCCACTATTGAGTCAATACTGAATGTAAGCTTAGGTTTTGATGTTGTTGTGGCTGTTGTGGTGGCGGCTGTCATGTGGCCAATAGATGGTAATGACATATGCGGTGCCAAAGGCATCATATCTTAGGTTTTCTGGTCTTATCTTATGACACACTTTACGAATCGATCATAAAAAAGTCAAAACAAACTTTTAAGAAACTCGGGATAAATTAAAGTCCATTAAAGAAAACGGTACAGTCTATGCATGAAAAAATAAGCATAATTTTCGGCAAAAGCCCAATAATTTGGGTTCACTGACAGAAATAAATAGTTTTGAACGGAGAAAAAATTCACTTGAAGACCCAAAAACCAGAAAATGCAAAGTTTTTTCTGTTGAGTCTCTATTGAAGCGTTAGGTATAACCCTCTGCTGAAAAATACATGCGATGTAAACCCACTAAACAAGAGAGCTAACACAGCTAACACATAAGTAAATCATTTTTACTTGATTAGCTTAAGGGCAATATTAGACAATACTCTCCACTGATTGGTAGCTCTATTAATGTCTGGGAGTGGTCTCAATACTATTTGACGCACTTATTTTCCATAGAGTGTGTGCAATATAAATAACATACAAATATATATAACATTATGCTCTTTACTACTTATTTTTATGGTCATGTTATGCACTCACTATTTCTCTGTTAGGTCTAAACGCCTGAATATCAGCAGCGGATCAATTGATGGAAAGATCATATTCTGCTTTAAGGCAAATAATAAAAAGTTTAAATAATATCATACAGAGCTGTAGAGGAATAGAGAAAGAAATAGACAGTAATAGTTTAGCGCTTTTTCAATTCTCTAACTTATTATAATTGGAGTTTATTTGTTGTCTGCGCGCTAACAATAAAGTAATATTTTTTATCATCATATTTATCATTATCATTGTATGAAAGCTATATTTCATCTGGAATTAAGTTTTTTCTTAAGTTGATATTTAATTAATTTTCAAGTTTATGTTACTTAACATGATAAATATTTATTGTTTAAAATGTTTAATAATTTAATTTATTTTTTTTTTAAAACGTTTTTTTATATACTTAATAAGCACTTTATGACTATTTTGAATAATAATGTAAACACGAATTTATATTTATTATAAAATGCAATTAATTTGGATTTGTTTTTACTTAACCACAAAACTTATACCTGAAAATAGTGCTGAAATATTTTTCATTTCGAAATTCATTTATGTTAAATAATGAAAAATTATGATTAATTAAGCTAAAAACAAAAAATCTCATTAAATATATAAAAGAATTAAACGTTAATTTAACCCTTTTATGCACTATTCAAGAGCAGATTTTTGTGATGAAAAGACAAATAAATTGTGTTGTGCAGTAAAATATGAGATTTTCATAACTAAATAACTAGATTTTCATTTATCAATAGAATATATACCAGTATTTTTAAGCATAATCAAAATTGGCTTATTTTTCTCAAAGCATTTTTTATCTTAGAAAATGATTTTTAACTAAAAATAATTTTTTCTTATTATGATAAGAAAAAAACCAAATAATTTTTCAAAAACTTAAAGAGCCAAACACTGAAAGAGGAGATAAAAGATCAGATAATTGTTGTTTTGCGTGAAATCTCATTACTTTGTTTTAAGTACTTAATAAGGCGAATGGTGTGGCCCTTAAAACGTTATTTAAGCAGCTTATATGAAGTGTATCCACCAATTAATAACTATAGATTATTTATGACATCGGTTTACAATCAACTTGAAAAATATATAATAATTTTTAATTGTTGTCTATCAGGACCCCCTCTCCCCCTCCCTCTATCAGATAATATCCTTAAATATCATGCATACTTAAACGGTGGGTGTTTTAAGTCTCGTTATTGGGAAGGGGGAGGGATTGAGTATAAGTGGGGGAAAGAGGGAGAGAGAAGAGAGAATTAGTTTTCTATTTATTATAAGTTTCTTCTCTTTCACAAACTTCTTAGTTGTTGGGGTTAATTACACACCAATTGGGTGGCGATTATTTACATTTTGTTCTATCATCGTGTATTAACTGGTGTTGAATACCCACTTTTAAATACAAAACAAGTGATACCCCCATCTTATCTATCTATCTCTTTCAAACTAGCTATCTATCCATCTTTCATTATCCTCTCTCTACAAACTCGTATCTCTAGCTCTCTTCGTTAACAACCCCCTCATTTGGCCTCAAGAGGTCATCGTTTTACGCTTTATAGACCTCACACTCCCATAAATATTAGCCAATTATTCATTTGCTTTAATTACTTTTTTCTTAAGCTTAAGCTTCTTTTGAATTAGTTTTGCTGCTAAGCGTTAGACACGATTTGCCAATTATTAGATATCTTTTATTAGAAGATAGTTTTTTCTCTTCTTTACTTTTTAAATTAATGGGAGTTTTTTGTTATTTTGTGTTTACCTTCTTGTTGTGCAGCTCTGTTTGTTTTGCAGTTTTTTCTTCATGCTATTATAGCTCTTATTTGTTTATTTAGTTAATTATATAACTCAACGATAAGCTCAAAAAGTGAACTTTTTTCATACCTATTGTTTGTAAGACTTATTTGATTTCACACAATAAAAAATAATGATTTATCATAAAGTTATGAAAGTTTTTCAACTGAAAATATTTTTACGAAATATGCTTTTCTGTGGGTTAAAGATTTATTTTTATGTTACAGTAATAAAGTATCTCTTTTTCTTTGCCAAAAACTTCAATCAAATAATCATAAGTGAAATCAAATGAAAGCTCAATAAATTTAAAATTATTTAAGAATTCTTGATTTTCTTTTTACTCAACAACTAATTATTCTAATCTAAGTTGGGATCGATTTATTGGAATATTATGCTTAAGAACAAGATTTTTAAAAAATCTAAACCAATGTAGAACTCGTTGAGTTCATTGAATACAGTGAAAAAAATTGATATTAATTATCAAACTGTAATTAAAGATAAAAAAAAATTAATAAATTACCGTATAATTCATCAATTCATTTAACCTCAAATTTGATAGTATTCACATTCATTACTGGTATTTAGTTGTCATCTTTGATAGTTTTAAGTAATGTTTTATTCTCAATGATAAATATTTAAGATTTTTCTCTAAAGGAATTTTTTTGAAAAACTACATAATTGACCGAATTTTAGCCTTGATTTTAAATCAGTTATCAAATAGTAAGCTCTTGATTATAAATCAGAAAAACTTTCAAATTCAAGGAAAAAATTCAAATTTACATAAGTATTGATTTGAAGATTTAGTTTTTAAACACATTCTTTAACACTCATTGAAAAATTGCTAATTTCTTGACTAAACAAACTCTTTAAGTACAATAAGTTTTTAAAAGAATGTAATTATGCAAAAAAAAAAAATTTCTTAAAGCAAAATATTTAATCCGCAGTCAATCATAACTGAAAAATTAGATTTCAAAGCAAACGCTTACGAAGGGCTGAATTGTTCGCCTTAACTGTCAAATAATAATTTCATATAATTTTTTGTTAACTATTGAAAAATTCTTTTCTGACAACTATGTCCTCAAACAAGGCATTAAATAAGATAATAATAACAATAAAAAGTTTGCTAACAATATATAATAATATGAATGATAGGCATAACTAATTTGACATAAAATCTAAAGAGATTGACAATAAGAGTGCGCTTTTCAATAGAGAGAACAATAAGAAAGAGAGAGGGCTCTAATCTATTATTAATAAACATTTATTATAACATATTTAAGAGTAGTTTTTTGTAAAAAGGAGAATAAGAAAAGCAATTCCGACATCAAAACTGTTGCCAACAATTATACTCTTCTGTTACGGTTATCCCAAATGCCAATTCACGCATCATTAGTGCTTATCAACTGCTAGTTTCAGAGTTTGACTTAAGCATTATTATTATAGTTCGAAGAATTTTCTTTTTGTTTCTTTTCTGTATCTCTTTCTTAATGTTATGCGAGTTAGTTATTCATCCATTTTATTTTGAAGAGCGTTTAAGTATAAGGCGTTGGTATTTAGTAATTAATCACTAAGTTTTTCTATTCATTCAATTTTTTCGATGTCTTATAGGTTACTGTTGTCTCGAGGATTGAATGTGATGCACATCTGTAGATAGGCGTTGCTCCAAAATGCATACCAATTTTTGTCTGTTAACTTTTTTCATCTCGAAATGCCAGAGTCATAAATACAAGTTCTCTTAAGTATCTCAGAATTTCCTGCAATTCCTCGAATGCTCAGATAATTCAATTATTTTTAATCAGTTTTATAAGAGGCCATTTAGAAGAGATTGTGATTCAAGTATTTCATGGAAATGGGATTCTAATATTTTTTTATAGAACTTAATATAAAACTGTAAGCTATAAAATAAATTATTTTTTATGACTTTTTTTATATTTTGATGACATAAATAAGTTTTGTTGAATTTATTAATTTTATTCAATACCTTAGTTTTGGAATCAAATTTCAATGAAAATCAAGTTTGTTTATGATTTTAAATTGTATTGACTTATTGATTGATATGTCTAACAATATTCAAAAAGTCTTTTGAAGTTTCTTTATTATATGTTTACACTCGTTGAAATAAGTCCTTACTTGAACGTCTACAGTCCTACAGTATATTTCTGCAGACATGACAGCAATAAGAAATGAAAATTTTTGTGGTAAGTCATTGATTATTTAATAATATTTAAACTATTTGATGATCAATAGGTCTTATTTGACTCAAAGATATAGACTAATCCGAAAATTTTGAAAGTTGAAGTGAGGACTTGTTTGAAACGCTGTACATTAAATACTAAGACTGGAGATCGAGATTTTGAACATGTTTCTTCATATACAAGAAGTTGAGGATCTAGTTCTAAGATCTCGATTTAGCAATAGCTGGTCGAATAGGGTGGTGTTGTGAGTAATCTTCACTGTTTACATTAGTTGATCGATAAATTGCTTTTTCTTTCTTGAGCTTATAATGAAGTAAAACCATAATAAATAAAAATTAATTGTGTGATAAACTGTTTGTTAAGTTTTGTTTTTTCTACATTAAGAAAATACACTAAAGAATAATCATATGCACACTCAGACAGTAATTGATTGTTTAGCCTATTCTTACTTAAGAATCTTTTCTATCATGTTCAACAAGTCAAATGTATTGAGTAATTAGTTGTTAAAACCTTCTGATGTTTTTTGTTTGCTATAGAAATAAATACATGTTTTGTTAAGCTGAGAACTTTTTTTCTTTGATAAATATTATTTATTACATTCATTATCAGCTATTTTTCACTCTGAACTCTATCAGTACACGATATATGGGAACTAATTTTCTCTTAATAAAAATTCTAATTTTTATAGCTTTTCTGCAACTATTCCATTAATTATTATGAACTTGTTTTTTGATTGATGTTTAGGATATGAAGATTTATAGCGAAGATTTTAGGATAAGTAAATTAAGGGGAATTGTTTTTATAATTAGTTCATGTTTAGTTGAATAACTTTTTCATATTTTATTAGACTAGAAAATGAAAAGTTATTCAAAAGGGATTTAGATTTAATGTTTGAAGAATCATAACTTAAAATTTGATTCAATTAATGTTAGGAAAATAATTTATAAGCTATTATTTAGAGCTACATTTTCGATATTGACTCAATTTTGCATTAGTTATGCATAATTTGATACACTATTATTTATGTATTAATTTATGTGCAAATTATTTAAACCCAATTTCAAAGTCTATTTTAGAGACTGTGCTCTCAATTTTGTTTTAATCGTTATTAATGAATATCTTTCAACAATCATTTTCTTCTCAAAAATATCATAAATTAGGAGAAAAGATATAATAAATAGCGATTAATTTCAGATTCATAATTAAGGGTTTAGGGATTTATGACTTGAAAATCAAGAAATTAACAATAAAAAAATGCAAATAACTATTTTTCTCCTTTCATTCTTAAATAAATTATAAATTATAATTAATTGAGGTTAATATGGGTTTTAAAATCATTGATTATATCCATCATAAATATATGTATAATTTGTTGGTCTAAACATACAATTAAAGTGAATGACTCTCTAAAGAGCAAAATACTGAACAGAATTATAATAAAATTTATGCCTTTCAGGGATTTTTTGAATTTATGTTTCAAACAATTCTCAATAGAGCAAAGAGTACTGCATTTCTATAGTTTCTTATCTTTTTGAGTCTGAATAATAGTAACATCTTTCAAAATAACTTATAATAATAGTGTAATAACGTAATAGTGTTGTGAATTACACCTCAAGTTTGAAAACAGATTAAGAGAAAGATGGCTACAGAGCAGCACTACCACCCATCAAATTTCTTAGCGGACAGTACAGATTCCTCAGGATATTTTCAGAAAATGGATAGACATGTTTCTGCTCAGTTTTAGACTTGAGGACATGTGATAATCCCGAAAAATCCAGTGATAAATTCATTTGAAACATGAGAGGAAACATATATTTAAATATTGATGACTAATAGCAATGAGTGGCAATGATTAAACACTATTATAAGTCTCTAGCTGTACATATTTTTGAAACATTTCAATCCTATTAATGGATGAACATAATGTTATTATCCCTTTTTTAGTTTGAAAAATAATATTCAATCAACAATATCTGATAATAATTATATTATACATTTGAAAAATAATCCTTTTTTAAATAAACTTTATTAAATTTTCTCCAAACTATACATTATGAAAAGTTGGTAACCCTGAAGAAGAGAGGAGAGAGAGAGAGAGAGAGAGAGAGAGAGAGAGAGAGAGAGAGAGAGACAGATAAAGAACTTAAACTTATTTTGAAACTCTTAAACTTCTCATTAAATTAAATGGTTGTGAGCTTTAGGCAATGGAAGCGAAAATTACCGCTTCTTAATAAAATTGATAGCTTTTTAAGATATACTGTACTTATATTTCTACTTATTTTTCTCCCTCTCTTTACTCTTCTAATAATTTGTTTGCAACAAAATTACTTTTTCTCTGATTCTTAAATAGCGGCGAAAAATGGTGTACTACTTATTACTTATTTATTTTTTCTCTCAAATCGCTTAACAAAATAGAGTGTCTCTTATATAAAATATAATTGTGTTCTTCGCCGCTAATAATCCCCTTTTAGGTGTATTATTATTATATAGATATATATTTCTCTTTATTTTTGTTTCTCGTCTTTAGGCATCACTTCTAATAAATGGTCTTTAATAGTGTATAATTTTGTGATAATATGTGCTAATAAGTGATAATACGTTATTTGGTTGCTGTTTAAAAGTTATTCAGAAAGCTTATCCATTTCTTTTCTTATAATTCGGTATTTAAAATGCTAATACTGTCTGCTAAATGATAACCGATGATGATATGTCTTTGTACAGTCTTTTATATTATGGTATGTTATTTCGGTAAAGTCTCAACAATTTATAAAAACATTAGATAATAGCTTCAAAACTATTTACTCTTAGACTTCCCTTATATTTCACATGAAATAAGTTATTAAATGTTGCTCTAAATTGGATCAAATTATTGAACAATTTTTATAATCTAATTGTGTTCACATATTTGTAAAACATTTTGGGAAGCAATTATTTTTTCGACTGTACATTCACTTGAATTAAATAAAGAGTGGCAGAAGTATTAAGAAAATTATATATAAAGATCTTTGTGAATTTGTTTTCATCAATACTTTTATTGCTAAATAATGATAAATTGAAGTATTACTACTCAAATAGCTTTAAGACTCGTGAACCTCCAAATATGGCTGTAACTAGTAGTTGCAGTCAAATTGAAGGGGGCTATAGCCCTCCCAAATAGAATTTACAGTGTAAAATAGAGAATATTTCATATTTTACTCTTCAATTTAAGGTTAAGCTCTAAAAGCATTTTAGTTTCTTTTTAGTTTCTTTTTATTAACTTCTTGGTTACGGCACTGCTTTCAAAGTATCGGAGGCTTCACTAACATAGGTATAAATTGTGAACAAATAATACGAAGAAGATCTATAAACTGCTCAAGATATTCATGACAAAAAAGTTTTATTTCTTAATGAATAGTCAATTACTGAAGTATATTTAAACTGTTTCTATTGAGTGAAAATATAAATATAAAATAAATTAATTAATTTGATTGACTTTTTAGTAGAGGATGATCTGAGAGTCGAAACTCTGGCGAGGGTCGAGATACCTCAGATTCAACAATAAAAGCAACCAAAATTTAGCAAATTTTTCAAGTATGAGAAGTTATTTTTAAAAATGCTCAACAATAATAATATAAGATTTACCATATTTACCAAGTTTACCATAAAATGACCATTTTCACCGATTTCATTAATTTGTTGGAAATCACTTTTTTTAATTCAAAAAACTAATAATTCTTGAATTCGAACAAATTTAAATAAGTTACAGAAACCTAAAGAGTCCATAATAAAGTATCATAAAAGTCTAATAAAAATGTATTTAAGTATTCAGGAAAAATTATTAATCAATTTTCAGTAAAGATTTTGAGGCTCCAGAATAGAGTTACAACTCTCGGAAAAACGTTCTCTTCTTAGCCGAACGTTTTCGAGTAAATCCATACTCTTCTTCAGGTCTTAATGGATGAAACTTTGATTTAATTTACTGGCAGTCAATTTTAAAGAGCTTTACTATTTTTAGCTTTAATAAAATATATGTTTAATGAATGTCTTAACGCATAAATATCTTGAACGAAAAATATTTAGCAGTTAATAAAATCTTAAATCAAATTATTTGAATTATTCATTTTCATCGTCTAACTCAAGAGCTCATAAGGTAATAGAGAGTTAAATATTGAATTGAGAGAGTGCAGTGCTATCTATGTTTTCTGAATCAGAATTGAACAGCTATTATGGGCACACTATATATATATATAGATGCACTTCTGTTAAACCTCTTCTTACAGTTCAGGCACTGTATACGTTCCATACAGTAAACTCTCTTTATGTTATTTTTTATAAATAAAATCGAGAATTATTCAATAATAAACTTTTATTATTCATACAATTATATAATAAAAGTTTGACTAAAATTAACATTAACTATAAAATGTTAGAATAGTCTAAATTTATTTTATTCAATAAAAATAACATAAAGAGAGTTTACTGTATGGAACTTATACAGTGCCTGAACTGTAAAAAGAGGTTTAACAGAAGTGCATCTGTATAGTGCGCCCATAATAATTGTTTAACTTTAACTAAATGCTAAAATACCGAAGTGGTTATAGTGGCGCACTGGTGCGCCATTATAGTTATTTCCAGCAATTTTAACTATTGTGGCGCACTGGTTCACTGCTATATTAAAACGTATCAAATCATGTATTTTACAGTTTTCATTGAAATTTTTATTTTTGAGCACCATATCACTGGTATATCAAATTGTATGAAATTATTTATTTTACAGCTTTCATTTAATATTTTGTTGTAAAGATTTTTAAA
>JAQFZT010000705.1:0-21147 GCA_034696325.1 Camisiidae sp.
AAAATGGGCCAAAAGTAGAACTGAGTGGTAAACCGTTGTGTCATATGTTTGGTTTAGTATGCGTTGAATGGGAGAGTTGGGTGTCTATGATTGGGCCGCACATTAATGCTCCGTCATTTCAGTCCATTTCGTTTCGTATGTGTCAGAACATTCAGACAAACATTACATTATTATACAATTTATTATAGTATTAATACTACTCTTATTGTTCAATTAAATAATATTACATTATTTTAATCAAATTTATCGACATTTAATTTCTAAAGTTTATAAAAAGCGACATTTTTAGTGATTTAGAGGTAAGAAAAAAGATTATTGAATAAAGAGAAGAAATAAGTTTTTATATTGTTTTGAATGCAATAATACGTGGATTGCGTTCAATATATTTTGTATACAATTTTGTATGAATGGTATGAGTGGTCGCCATTTGCCTACACTAAAAGAGGTGTCAATTCTTACCAAATTATTTACTATCTGCAAAACATTATATCTATTATTACATTATTTTTATTAATCATTGTTAAAACTCTATTTAATTCAGTCATTTCTTTATTCAGTCAATTTTTTATAAATATTTCTCAATTTTTTTACTTTTTTCTTATGTGTTATGACATTGATTTTGATTTGACTTTTCATTTATTATAATATGAGTTGAGTTTATGTTAATATCGATAAAAATAAATGTTTTTGTGCTCATATTCGTATAAATATGTATTCGTATATCATATAATGAATGCAATACTCGTATTGAGTTAAACATCAATTATTAATGAAATCTAATATAACATAGTTTTGTGTTTACTATTAATTCAAAGAGCGATCATTTCGTGATTCAAAACTTGCCATAATTTATTGCTATTTTTTATACAATTAATTATTTATACAATTAGTATAACCTTTAATTGAATGATGAAACAAATGCTTTTGATTAAAAAAAATGTATTAATCAATTAAATTTGATCACATATTAGGCTGAGTTGTTCGCGATTTTGATTGAAAATAATATTATAATTAATATAAAAAGTGATAATAAATGGCAAATCGAAGTGGAGTCCAAAGGCCTAATGGTTCGACTCAGGGAAAGATATGTCAATTCAAACTTGTGTTATTAGGAGAATCAGCTGTTGGAAAGTCAAGTTTAGTGTTGCGTTTTGTTAAGGGACAGTTCCATGAATATCAAGAAAGTACTATCGGAGGTATTAATCAATGACTTAATGTGTAATATAATTGTCTAATGATTTGTTGAAACCTCATTCCTCAGCCGCATTCCTGACACAAACGGTTTGTTTAGACGACACGACAGTTAAATTTGAGATTTGGGACACTGCGGGGCAAGAGAGGTATCATAGTTTGGCGCCCATGTACTATCGCGGAGCACAAGCAGCTATTGTTGTATATGATATCACAAATCAGGTAAATTCACACACATTTATACATCATTTCCATCTCTTATAATCGATTCTTTCAATTGAAGGACACATTTAGTAGAGCAAAGACTTGGGTCAAAGAATTACAACGACAGGCGAGTCCTAATATAGTGATTGCTTTGGCCGGCAATAAAGCCGATTTGGCCAATAAGAGGGCTGTTGAGACAGATGAAGCTCAAGCATATGCTGATGAAAATGGGCTCTTATTTATGGAAACGTCTGCGAAGACAGCTATGAATGTTAACGACATATTTTTGGCCATCGCTAAGAAGTTACCCAAAACAGATCAAAGCGGAGTCGCAGGTCCGGGAGGGGCTCGAAGAGGAGTCGATCTCACAGATAATCAACAACATTCTTCTGGTGGCTGTTGTGGCAAATGAGAGCTATTACTCCATTATATTTCGATTATTAATTTGATATTTGAAATATATATAAATATATATATACAAATGCATACAAAGCAAACATAAAACAATTTTATTTTAAACCAATTTTCCCCAAAAACTGATTCCATCACTAGTTCTCGCAGAATAGCTTTCAATAATATATTATTGTAAATATTTTATGAATTAATTCAATGAGTTATGAGTTATCCTAATTTACACTAATTAATCAAAAGACACCACTATTTAGTTGAATATCTTTGGGAACATTTCATCATTAATTGTTCGCTTAAGTGGAAAAAAACAGATAATATTTGAACGGATTTTGCACTCAAACGGCATTACTATTGACTGATATATAAGTTATAAAATTGTATGTATATTAATGAGACTTCTTTGCTATTATATGTATCTGTGGTGTACTTTAATCCAAACATCCCCTTAATCATTATTCTCAAGTTATTATTACTGTTTTATTGTATTTTCAAATATTTGTACTGATATTAATTTTAAACATAATGTCAAAAATTGTAAGTTAATACTGATCGCAGATTATAATATTACAAATAGTTTTAGAAAATCATTTATGTTTCAAATCTGTCTATTCATTCATTTTCTATTCCAGTCATTATCACAGTTTTCAATGGGTTTAAGTTTTTATTTGCTTCTAAACCCGTCAGCTCTTCATTCCTTATGATCATAGAATCCAATAACAAATCTTAATCAAAAAGTTATTTCTCTTTACAAGTCAATATCGAGTAATAACTAGAAAATTAGTCAATAGTTTATATGAAAGATCACAATATGACAGAAATAATGCTTTCTATTAATGAATCACTTAAGCAAATGAATTTTGAATCATTTTTGGAATAAATGATTAATTTATTTAATTTGAATGCATTAATGGAAGGATCTCTTTATGTAATTTTAATGATCAGTAATTTCCTACTCTAAGAATGAATGACTCAATACCTACAGTAGAATAAGTGTTGTCATAAAAATTGTAAGGATATGTTCCGTTGAATGCATGAACACTTTTTCACAGCCTTGAGCCCAGACAAAGTAAACCCAAGTTTTATATGCAGTCATTGACTCAAATCATTGTCTCAAATCATTGTCTCATTTTTACCGATTATGACTCATGAGAAGAATGCAACAAAAGGTTTACAAAAATAGAATCAGCTGTTTCGTAACGCTTGTCCTTTAAATTCCAATTCGACTCAAGACCGCATGAATCAAGTTTAACGCTAAGAATGTATTTATCATTTGTCACTATATGTGATATTTTGCAGATTATTTGATGAAATTTGTAAGCAATTAACATATAGTACGCCATACACTAGCATTTGGAGGAATTTTGCATGAAATCTGCTTCGTGTGAGGTGAGTGTCACCTTAGATGACAGGTTAGGTTACAGGTCAGGTTACAGGTCAGGTTACAGGTTAGATTGTGAGTGATCACATTCCTTAACATATATCAAGTTTAAATCAATAGATTCTCTCCAATGAAGACATGAACAAATAAAGTATAAAATGAATAGACATAACAACAGTGATCAACAGATAAATTCATTTATTTATTTCAGTCAATTTCTTTCTTTATGTCAAAACATTTCCAAAAATACAATCATAGATCAAATGGTTTGTGATTTGTTTATTGAGTAAAATATAAACATTCGTTAATATGCTTTCAATAAATATCTTTGAATATATCGATACAAATTTCAAAAATGAACAGTTATTTGTTTCTCTTGTTTATAAGATATAGAATTTGTTAAGCTATAGAAATAACTTATTATAGAGTTTAATGAGATTTAAATGATGAAAATGTAAATAATGTGATAGTTTTGGCATTTCATCTCATTAGGAGTTGAGATCAATTAAACAACAGATAACATGAATATAATAATGAGAATTATATTTACAATAAGTTAAAAACAATGAACAATCATTTGCTACCATTTTTAGGTGCTTTACACTTAAAACTTCTCTGTTTAGTGAATTGATGTTGATTTGAAGCGCAGTGTCGTTTCGTTTCTCCGTTTGTAACACTTGAAATCGAATTACTTGAATGATATTCTGTGGCATTGAGTTCCTTATCAGTGGGCGACCCAAGTGTTAAACTAGACATCGATGAAGAGAGATTCATAGTTGACGACACACTTAAAGTACTCGGATATTCGAGTTCTCGAGTCTCTCCGTCGTCTACAGGCAAACACGTCTCAACCATTGCTTCTAAACAGTTGACGAAAAGTTCCGCGTTATCTAGATTTGACTGATAAGACTTAGAAAACGGACCCGCGAATCGCCACAAACCTCCGAAACCAAAGGCTTTGAAGAATTCAATAATTTAAGAATTTAAATCAGACTGAATTTGTTTTTAAGATTCGTAAGGACTCACTTTGTAAATAGTGTGGCTGTTGCTGAGCGTCTTCGCATGCGATCATGTTTTGAATAATACTTTGTACTGCACTCAATATCACCTGATCGTGACATAACGATAATACACTATTTATTTTTGCGTCTAATAACGAGTGACTGCAAAATAATTAACATTTAGTAAATATTTTCAATAACTATCCAAACAGTCCGAACAAGTAATTATTCAATACATACATAACCGGAAAAACCTTTGGGAATACAACAGACGCTTCTGCGAGATATTCGTATAGTATTCTCATTTCATTTTCATCGGTTGTGTTTCGAACGAGAGTCGCCTAAAAATTCAATTTTATTTCGTAAATAGTAATCAAGTTTCAGATTCTGATTCATTTCTAATGTTTAACTCACGAGTATTGTCAATAAAAGCGCTTGTGTCGGAAAATCGGTTAATACGTCAGGATCTAAGAGTACATTATCTTCGTTAGAGACCGAAACTCTAGAATTTCTGGTTTTATTATCTCTGATTCTTCCGTTATCGTCGATATCATCGGCAGCAATTGTACTGTCTTCAGGGGAACCTCTTCCACGACTACTCGAAGCACTGATATTGTCAGGCATTATAGCGACGCTTCCGCTCGAGATTGAAGTGTCAACGCTTTTATGTACTTTTGGTGTAGGCATTGAACTACTGCGTTGTGTACGGAATAGAGGTCTGAAGTTATTGGCGGCCTCGATGTCCAAACTTTTCCAATGTTTAGCCGGATCTTTATGTGGTTGGGCTAATGGTTGACCCAATGCTTGATGTAAATTATGCTGAAAGTGAGAGTTCGACGATTTGCCCAGTTTTGCCTGTGATATAGCGTTCTGGTCGAGCAGATCCCATGACTTCTGTCTTCTATTAGTTGGAGTACTCGGATGTGAGGATATGGAAGTGGTTGATGGCGACTGTGGATGCAACTGATGCATTGTATAACTCGATGGAATTATTGTTGTTTGTGTTGTTTGACTCACACATGAAGACATTGACGTTGAAGGTGAAGGAAGTGGTGTCGGAGAAGGTGTTTGTTGTGTTGGTGTTGTCGGAGGATTCTTAGGAGAGGTCGACGAACCTGTCGTATTCGATGACGCGTTCTGTTGCAGATCTGTTGAGAAATTTTTAGTCGACGGTGACTCTGATACGAGTCTTGTAATGCGATGCTTCAGATGACAACGACTTTGAACTTCTTCGGAAACAGAGACCAAAGCACACAGATATGGGGCGCTATCGATCGTAACTTCGAATTTGTCGCGTTTGTGAGGCTTTGCTATGATTCCTAACAACATATTTAGAATTCTGGCAGTTCTTGACACTGTTGTAGGCGTTGGATGTCTGAAGCCTTTGATGAGATGCCCAACAAGAGCACAATGAAAATTAGATTTGAAACTCAGACCAACCGAATGATCCAATTGTTTGAAATGCCATTCGAGTGGTTCTCTCGTAGACATCATAATGTGTCTCAAAGTGTTATTTTCAAAAATACTCATAGAGTCGAGTGTATGAAGATTTTGTTCGAGTAGTGCTAATCCGGAAGCATATAATGACATTTCGTCCAATTGTAATACAGAGATAGCGACCCAAAAGAGTGCTCTATGTATTGGCGACTCGGGAGCTAATAGTGGCTGAAGTCTAGTCAGACCCATAATTATCGCTTCAATGAGCTGAAGATCTTGAAAAGATTCGAGAGCTTTGACGAGAATTCTTAGTAATTGTTTAACTTCTTGATCAATAGTTGACTTAGAAATACAACCGAATACTATGATAGCCCGCGGCTGAAGAGCGGGATTATATCGGAATGCAAAAGATTTGGACAATTCTGTCCACTGCTGCAGCCAATCGCAGTTCGGAATGTTTTTCATACACGCCTCCATTATTTCCAAAAGTGCGTCAGTTATTATCTCTAATGAGGCCAAAGGCATGCGCTCCTGATTCTCACCGATTGATGTATTGAAAGACCTGTCTTGAGGAAGATAGTGATGTCGATCAGAACAGAAGTGTCGCCCATAACTTCCTGCGTTATTCGAACGAAATGCTGTCACGGCCGCGGACTTCACTTTACTGATGCCAAACAGAAGATAAAATTTTGATAATGAAAACTCATCTAAACTTAAACGCAATAAACGCTGAGTTTCTCCACTAAACGAAGGCTTAGTACAAGTGCAGAGCGAATGAATTATATTAATAACTAAGCCATGAATAGATGCTCTCAAAGACATGGGACCGATGTGTACGAGAAGTGTTACGATATGAAATAAATAAGGCAAATGACTCGCAACGTCCAGACAATTATTGAAGGAAAGCATAAGTAAATAGCGGCCCAAAATAGCGATGTCGTCCCACATCAGGTGCTGCTCAAGAGTAGATGTCGGAGAAGTGCATGTCTTCTCAATCACACGACAGAGTCTACTGATCACTTTCATAGCAACCAATTGAACATTAGCTGAGGCCAAAGCAACTATAATTAATAAGATTTAATAATTATTATATAAACTAAATCAGAAAATATTCATTCATTCATTACCGGCTGTGTCTGCCATTATCTCTGCCTGAGAACTGCCTAATCCTCCGGTTACGGATCGCTTAATAAAGCTGTCAAGCGTTAAGTCAAGCAAATCTGAAACCTGTCCGATATTTCCCCAAATTTTTGCTTGAATTGATGGATACATCTCTACTTCTTCTATCGTTAATGTAATTAATTTATCGAGAATTGTTGCAACTCTTTGTCTTTTGTTATCATCAGAATGTTTACAAAATCGAGTCAAGTTTGGCAGCCATGGAGTCATATATTCGAGACATAAATGTTTGAGTTCAATATTAGATGCTCTGAACCCTTGAATACATTCTTCCAAGAATTCCAAAGTGAGATGAGAGGCATTAATTGCCAATTTTTCGCTGATTTGTTTGATAAAAATAGTATTATTCGAAGGTATACAAAGTCCAGCCGTTTCAAGAAGTTGTCCTTCAATTTTGAGATCAAAAGTGCCGGTGAGAGCGCAGAGAAGATTATAAGCTGCAGTTCGCAAGTTTGGGTCAGCGCTTCCGAGATTCAAGAGCGCCATATTTAGAAGAGTCCCGGGAACGTCTTTCGGTCGGATCTTTGTATGAACTGTAACTGAATCCGGTTGTGATAATTCCCAACGCGTTCGTATGTGAATAATTGCCTGAACAATACTATCGCAATCATTATGTATGAAAGAAAGTGGACCGCTTTCATTAGCTATGGTTAAAGTGAACTGATTGTCATCTACGAGACAAACTTCTTCTATTTCAGAAGCATAATAAACATCATTAAGTAGAACAGAATGACTCAACACTTTTGTTTTCTCAGCTGATGTTATTTGTATAGCACTCGGACCCACTTTTATCGCTACTTTTGTATCTTTATGAGACAGCTTAAGAGCATTATTAAAAACTTTAAGATCTTCTTCGAGAGACAAAGTGGCGCCCGGAAGGCGTTGCTGATCAACTTCGATATAGTCGCCAAGTCTTTGTGGAGTATCGATGAAAATAAGCTTTCGATTCCCCTTCAGAGGTATAAGAAGTCTGTCGTGATATTTGGAATATTCTCTGACCCAAGAGTTACAATTGTATATATAAGTGGCCACTATTTTTTCATATGCTATTTCTGGTAACACAACAAACCATTTTTGCAAGAATTCAGTCTAAACAACATTAATAGAAAAGTTTAATTCAAAGTTAAAACTTCATGTGATTCAATGATTGGTATTTACCCTAAATCTGTGATCAGCACAAGTATGAGTAAAATCTATAACCACTTCGAATGGTTTGTGACAAAAAGGTTTCAAAGTGAGTATAACATGATAGATGAGTAGATCACCATTGGTTTCACCGATTTTATATCTACGAGCGATATAATAGAAGACAGGATTTCCAGCCTTAGAGGTTCCCGCGTGATAGAAGATGTTCAACGATTTTAGTGATTTGAACTCATCTTTTTCATGCATGTTATGCTTCGACATAATTTCCTCAAATTTAGTGCTCGTCATATCCATTGAATTCCATTGAGAATCACTGATAGTTTTGTGTTCTGGTGGACCCAAATATGCCAAAAGTGTAGCCATTTTATCGAATGGACGCCTCCCGACCGCTTTGTGGTCTCTTGAACTGGACAAATAGTCTCCAATCTTTTCCTGATGATTCCATAATAGACGATGTAATGCGTGAACGTTAGCATCACTTATGAATGAGAGATTATGACTGGCCTGATGGTCGATTGTCTCACAGTCTGAAGTGATCTGTACGACCCAACGCCGACCCGCTTCAAAATTCGACCTCAAAAAGTCGTTGAATGGAAGCATATGCTGTTCTTTACTGAACTCCACGTGATTCGCGATGTTTTGTAGTATTTTCGACATAAGCATAAGACCGCGTTTTATTTTTGGTATCGGCTGCTTATCAACGATTCCCATTTCATACGGAGAAACAATCGCAGGATTTATAAACCGCAAAAATATCACAGTTCCCACAGCACTAATATTATGAGGAAAATTTGGAAATCTTTTGTTCAGAACTTGATATAAACAATGACACATCGATCGCAACTGTGATGGAAAACTATCCGAAGACAAAATTATAGCATTAAAAACTCTTTGCGTGAGAGCCAATAGATTTCTTCTGTTCGATTCCACTTCTTCTCCTTCGTCAAGACGTGCGGTATCGACTTCATAGCTTAATATATTTACGGGCTGTTCTGTGACCAATGGCTTTATAAGAGGTTCGAGAAGTGCTTTTAAATAAGAAGTGCCATAAATTTTGAAACAAAATGCCATTATTTTACTGCCCAAACTGTTGCCTCTAAATAATGTTGTCATACAGTCTGAAACTTCCACTTCTTTATAAAACATATTCCAAAGAAGTGGCGATAAGAGATGCTTTGCATCAAAAAGAGTCACGAAAACTCGAGCCAATTCATCCATTTGTGGAGTCATGACAACGGTGGCCAAAGCCATAGCGATCGGTAGCTCTCCCTTATCTCCAATCATAGTGACCAATTGAACCAATTGTTCGTAACGATCAGCCAAAACAGTTTCTGCCAACATATCGAACTCAGTTCCCTGTTGTAGAATTTTGGTCAATACTTCCATAAAAGCTGCGCGCGTTTGAAGATCTTTGTGATAGCCTAAGCCTATTGAGTGCATTAGTCCTGAATCTATGTTAGCACTCAATAGGTTAGACATGGCTTGAATATTACAGGTTCGCAATTCACTCAATTTTGAGGCCTGCAGTCGTGCATATCTAGAAGACACGTCATTCGAAGCGCCGACAACTGATTCTTCAGTTGGTAGCGCTTCACTGCATTCATTCAACAGATTCATAAAAAGCGAAAAGTATTTGAGAAAAAGCTGAGATTTGGCTTCCATGAGATCTCCCCGATCACTCTCTTCTGGCTGAAGCGGTAAACTTCTGAGAAGAGCGGCCACCGCTTGCATGCATGACTGATCCAAATCTCTTAAAAGTGGTGTTAAGTCTGTAGAGCCGGGCGGTTGCATCTGATGTGAGTTACCCATTACCCAATCAGTTAGATATTCAACTAATTTGTTTCGAAATTTCATTTCTTGTCTGAAAGATAGATCATCTCTTCTTGACATCATTGCCTCAACTAATTGACAAACTTTAGTCTTTATGTGAATGTAGTGAACGTTATTTGAATCCAAATGTCTGACATATCGCACAATTGCTAACATCATTTGTTCAATGCTTGTGAGTCCCAAGTGTTCGGTCGTGTGCTCTACTTTGTTCTCAAATACACTCTTCATGATGAAAATGATGTGTTCAATGAATTGAGTGCTGGTTTCAGTCAGTATAACCTGACCCATAGAATCAAAAAACTTTTCAACCAATGTTTTTATTTGATCGAATAGTATTGGATATAGTGTTGGACTTATTTCATGCGCCACCAGCTCTTTCACGTGCTTTTGTATTTGTGTTCCAAACTTTTCATTGTGACAAACGAGCAGTTTTAGGACTTGACCTACGAATTGAGTCACCGGACAGTACTGTAATGAGTCTTGTGCTGAGCTCAACATTGAGCCCTTTCGTGTCGAATCAAGTAATAGTGAAACAGCAATATTAGACTTAGCGGAAGGAGATTTTCTTTGGAGACAAACGCCTCCCAAAGCACACAGAAATCCTGTCATATTTGCCCATTCGTTGATCTGATCTTCCAATTCATGATCTGTGCTCTGATGTGAAGCTCGTCTTTTACTTACAGTTCGATGAAAGCCATCGATTTGTCCCTCGACAACATCGAGCTTTGCCTTCGGATAACTGACCAACAGTTTGGTGGCCGCGTCCCAGTTCATGAACGTGTCCTCCCAGGCCTGTGAACAGCCTTGAGTGCAATGTTCTATTTTCCTCAATAGACCCATAATTCTCTTTTGAAGAGCTGCGCGACCTGTGGTTAGTATTGTACTCGAGACGGCTAACTCTTGGTAGACATGATAATTTGGAAGCAAATAAGTGGCCGTCAGGTCATCCTGACCACAGCGAATGTCTGCTTCTTCGCAAAGCAGAGCAAAGCAAGACATCGCCACAAGAACTGCGTCAATATCTATAGACCACAAATACATAAAGAAGACCACTTCTAACTTGATGTGCGCCTGTTTACAGATGGCTATATGACTGCCCAGATTTGCGTACTCTTTATGTCGCTGTAAGAAAGCATTTCTACACTTGAGAACTTCGCGCAACCATTTCATGATTTCCGTATAGTTCACGATCTGGTGTTGAATAAGCTTTTGTGAAATAGAAAACAGTACTTGTGATGAAACGTCCCAAAAGGTATTGATCGGCGCCTCAGGATTCCACATCTCTATATTGTCAGGCAAATGAAGAACAAGTAATGCTTCCATAGCTTCTTGTGCCACATCAGGCATTGACGGCTGATGAACGAGTGATACCAAACCATTGATTAGCTCAAGAGTACTGCTTTGTATTTCATGACCAGCTTTTCCCTGATTATTAAGCATTAACATAGGATTCGCATGAATCAGCCGAACCATCCATAATAATAAGTTCTTATAACTCAATCCTTCTTCAGTCGTTTTTTCCTTAAACTTCAAAGTTGTCACCTTTTCTTTCAATGTGAAACTCTAATAGCAAACAAACAAGAAAAACATTTTGTTTTCAACAGACAATGAAAAAATAGAACTTTAAAAGATTTGCAAACAAAGTATTGATTAAATTGAATAACTGAGAATTGAGTGTTGAAAAGGTTAGTGAAATTAATGAATAACTTAAAAATAACTTATAATACCTGCATATAACCAGCAATCTGGGGGTTTATTTTAATTTAAAGAAATACAGAATAAAAAATTTGAATTCAATGCTTTAAAAGTTAAAATGTACACAAACCTGACAAAGCTATTGGAAGTATGAAAGTCAGAAGTGCAAGAAAGAGATCAAATATGAAAAAAAAGTTAACATTATTTATATTATGTTTCAAATTTGTTTGAGAAATTTGAGTAATACCTGAATCATTCGGAGAGGAGTGTGAGTTATGCAGCCTTGAGTTACTTTCGTAAGCGTATCGGTGAACATGATTCTCAATTCCGGAGCTTTGCTGTAAACAATATCAATCAGTGGCCACCAAACAAGTCGAGGTTGAGTAACAATTCGATACAGAGAACAAACGAGTACGAAGTGATACATTGAAGGAGAGTTTGGATTTAAGCACACCTTTAATTATAAACCATTATTTGGAATCAATTTCAAATAGCAATTAAATACTTGAATATTTATCAACTGCTAACCTTCAGGGCCTCATTATTATGAGGTGTAATTCGAAAAACTGATACAAAACAGTCTATCATTAGGTCCACGTCTTGGCTTATATTAGACTGACTTCTGATGAAAGGTTTTGAGTTGAAAAGTAATAATTTCAAGTCATTAATAACAGACTGGACGAGAGCAAAGACAACATTATTACTGTCCAAAATATTGATATAAGTGGAGGCTTTGCAGAGCTTAACACAAGTAACAGCAGCCGCTTCTGTCAACTGTTTGCTAGAACTGTGCGGAACCAATGCTTTCTTGACATTATCAATAAATTGTCTTTTTCTGTTATGTTTTGGAGAACAGGGAGCACCAGAATCTGCGTTCACTATCTCTTCCAAAATCTTCGGACAAAGAACTAAAAGCATGATCTGTAGCGGCCATACTGTGGCTCGTCTTTTATTATTATTTTCTGCAAAATTATCCAACAATTCAAAAAGTCTATCACAGCAATCAGCGAGTTCTTCATTTGGCTTTCTCTGGAGTTCCATGAATTCTTGCGGATATGTGTCCATCCAATTCCAAATAGCTTTCTCTAAACTTGTCATTAGCACCATATGAGCACTTTTTCGTAAACTACGAAACTTCAGATTGACTTCACTGAACAATTTGACAAGACGTCCGACGTCTACATTAATGTGTTGAATCAATTCAATGTCAATGAAATCTGGATTCTCTTCATTATTGTTCGATAATTCTTGAAGTCTATAAATATAATTATTTTAAAGTGAAACAAAATGAATCGGTATTTAAGATATATTTTGATACCTCGCGGATATGCGGCTGAAAACAGCGTTAAAATTATTGAGACTCAATGCAAACAATACTTTAGAAGCAAGTAATTTGAGTTGAGCTGCCATTGGGTTCTCACTCGGCATATCAATGAACTGAAACATAAATATTAAACTGAGTTATACTAATCTGATTGATGTGATCACTATTTGTGGTCAATACTCCAATACCTGACACAATTCTCTTAACAAGGCTTTAACATTCATCGCTTCATCAAAACGAGTCGTTTCTTTTGGTTGACTACTCAGACACTTCTCAAGTGTGTCCAAAACAATAAGCTGTGATTCATAGAAATTTCTTTCGAACTCAGGTTGAATTTGTCCGTGAGTTTGTGCGCGCTATCATTCATATTCAACTCAATTAATAAACCGCTCATTCTTTTAAAAACAAAGTAAATATCGACTCAAATGACTCACCATATCGTTGACTGAATGGAGAATCTTCGTGAGGCCAGAGATGACAAGTGAGAACTTGTACTTACTTATGGTTATCAAAGATTCCTTATTTTGTTCCACATTAATTCGTGAATGACTTGTTTGAGGACCACTACGACAGGGCAACTGTCATAACAATCACAACATTATTATCAATAATAATCATAAATCATAACAATATTAGCAATAATTATCATTAATACAAATCAAAAACTCTTTAATACGAAAAACAGAGATTATCTTATTATAAAAACTGACAGAAAATCCAAAATTAAGTTTAAAACACAATTATCAATAGAAAAGAGTTTGAAAAATGCATTTCATTTGACTATAAAATACCTGTTCTTCGAATCGCGTGATGAGTGATGAAACCCATTCGACGGGCTTTTGAGTGGCCATTAAGTTGTGTCCAACTATTTGTTGATGAATTGAAACATTTTATTGATTAATTTGAAAGGTTTTTAATGAAAACTCATTAGAATAGAGATGAAGTGAAAGATGAGAAGCTCTGCTCTGCTATGAAATGGCACTCAAATTATGGATCGATAATAGTCTCCGTTCGATAAAGACTAGCACTAAACTCAACACCACTTGCAATGCATTACATTATAAATGACAACAAAATCGATTTTTTCCTTCAGTTCGTACCAAATCGTTATTTCTTTTCCATTATTTTAAACCAATTAAACTATTGCTTATTTTGTAATTATTTATAAACTTTGACTTATTAAAAAAGTGCCAAACTTTGAATTAATTTATTTGTTATTCAGTGAACAAAAACAATCAATGAATGTATTAATTGCTAGATTTCATTCATAAAACTATTGTTAGTGGAGACGTATTTACTATAGTACACACCTAAAGACACTCCCCCGAAGTCTTCAAGTTGTGAATGAATTAAACATTTTACACTTTTTAGCAATAAAATGACTGTATTTCTATTCATTCATAAATTACGTCATTTCACTACTTTTGTGTTCAAATATTTTTAAGGTTAAGTTCAACTGTTAAGTCAAAACTTTTCTGAGTTATTTATTTCACTTAATTTATGTTTAGTTGACAAGTATTTTGAGCGCGTATTAAATCTCTTTTGTTTACTCACATTTAGACAGATTTTAAATTGTTTTTTATTTTTATATTATTTTTTAAAAGTAAACTCAAATTATATGAACATTTGAATGCATGTGAATATACTTTTTTAATACTTTATAATAAAATTAATAATAAATAAATTATGGAAATAGATTCACAATTGGATGAAAACAAGAAGAAAAGTATGGATTCTTCAACATCAATACCGATTCCATGGTATCTATTCATGAACTATAAGTTAGTAATGATTTGATTGATGAAAATGTGTTTTTTAATAACTATTAAGGCTTGAAAAGTATCGTCCGATTGAGTTCAGAGACATTGTCGGCAATAAAGAAGCCATTTCTCGATTCGATATATTCGCACAAAAGGGAAACGTTCCGAATGTTATCCTTTCGGGTCCGCCCGGAGTCGGCAAAACCACTGTAATTATCATTTATGTTGAATAATATCTTAAATTGAAATGAATGTTCAATTATATGAATCTATTAAACAGACAATACTTTGTTTGGCGCGAACTCTGTTAGGCGTTAACTATAAGGAAGCAGTTCTTGAGTTGAACGCTTCCAATGAGAGAGGCATTGATGTGGTTCGAAATAAGATCAAAATGTTTGCTCAGACAAAAGTGACTTTACCTAATGGTAGGCATAAGATAGTAATACTGGATGAGGCGGACAGTATGACTGAAAGCGCTCAACAGGCTTTGCGAAGAACTATCGAAATATATTCAAAGACCACACGATTCGCATTGGCGTGCAATACATCCGAAAAGATTATTGAACCCATTCAGTCCAGATGTGCTGTCATTCGATTCACAAAACTCAATGACCAACAAATTGCTCATCAAATAATCGATTTGTGTAAAAAAGAGAATCTAAAATATAATGACGAAGGAATTGAAGCCATTGTCTTCACAGCTCAGGGAGATATGAGGCAAGCCATCAATAATCTTCAGTCAACATCTGATGGCTTCGGGTTTATTAGTAGTGAAAATGTGTTTAAAGTTTGTGATGAACCGCACCCTCTCTTCATCAAAGATATGTTGAAGTATTGCCTCGAAAACAATATCGATGAAGCTTTTAAAATAATGTCCAACTTATATAAGTTGGGATATTCTCCCGAAGATATCATAACTAATATATTTCGTGTGACTAAAACCTATACACTGCCAGAATATTTGAAATTAGAATTTATAAAAGAAATTGGATTGACACACATGCGAATTGCACAGGGAGTCAATTCTTTACTTCAATTGTCAGCATTAATCGCAAGACTTTGCAAAAAAACATTAAAATCATAAATTATTTTGAACTGCTATTTGTAATTCGCGGTAAACTAAAGGCATTTTCCTTCTTGTTTTCAGCGCTGTTATAAATTTCTTTAAGAGTTTTACTAAAGTCTCCAATTGGTGGAGAAGACACCAAATAAGTAATTTTATGAGTACTGCTTAATTCATTAATTAAATGGGCATTTTTCTCATTTGGCTCTTCTTTTCTTAACTTTTGTAATTCGTTTTGCAAAATGGCATTCATTTTGAGAGTTTCTCCCAAAGCAAATCTCAATCTTTTCACTTCTTTATCCAATTTAGTCATGTGTTCACTTATTTGTGGTGGTAAACAGCCTGTGAAAACCCAAATTTTTATCAATTATAATAAAGAAATTAAAACATGAAATTTACCTTTTATTATAGGCATTATTAGTATTTGTTCTTTAGCCAAAGATTGAGTTTGTTGTGGTGATAGTGAGCCACTAATTATGAGCTGGAACTGCAAATCTAGTCGTATTTTTCATTAAAGACATTATAATCAGACAAATTTGAGAACAAATTTGAGAACCAAATATATTTACCTCTGTTTCTCCTTTTCAAATCTTCCAATTCATTGTGCAAACACTTAAGTATGCTCTGACTGTGCTCTTTAACAAATGTTAAATTTTTTTCGAGCTGTTTAATTCTTAGATGAGGATCTATTCCATTAGTTAATTCTTCATTGCTATCAGACTTATCATTAGATGAAAAACTATCTTCAATAGTTTCTGCAGGAGTTGGAGAGCTGTCACATCTGGTGATTGGCGGCAATCGTGTGCTTTTTTTGGTAAGAAATGAGTTGAGCTTTCGTTTATTGCCGACAAATGCAAGACGTGAACTAAATTGTTGGTGAGGTAAGGGATGAGAATCAATGAGAGCAGTCGATGTGGACGCGCTCTCCATTTCAATAGTACATCAATTTGAGGGCTGTTTGACTATAAACCCATTTTTTAGTCTAGTGTAACCTTCTAAGCAGTAAACTAATTACAGGGCTGTTTCTATGTGTTTTCAGTTTACATCTCATTTATTTATAATGTAAAATATAATCCAATCAATATTGTTGTCATAGAAATACAATGATGACAATCGCCGCAAATGCTCAATGACATCCTTATCCTTATATCAGACCAATTTATCATTACCTTAATGTATACAATCATCAATTTGTTAGACATCCGATCAAATTGTTCACTCACTAATGGTGTCACTCCAACTGCTCTACAATAAGGCAACAGTTATGTTGAAAATTTCTATCATATTCTAATGTTTTGAACAGAACTAAAACATTTTTAAGACTCATATCAATTATCGTGAGATTAGAGAGAAACTCGTTTCTGATAATTCGAAACATAAAATCTCACTTAAAAAGTCATTTAAAAACTATTGTCGTTTAATAGAATAATTGATAAACTGGAAAATGTATTCCTGAATATTCCTGAACTTAAAAATGAATGCATAAATGATAATAAAATATAAAAATAATTATTATAATAAAATGAAACAATTGATTAGTGAATATAGTTTTTATTTAGCTCTCTGTTTATTGATCATAAGTATATATCATAAATATGGTACATATACGATGCTTTCATATGTACAACACTTAGTTATATTCGATGGTAAAAATCTTAATGGAAATTCGCATAAATATGTTGATGAGATCTATTGAGTCAATTCATTCATTTCTGAAATTTATTGATGAAATAAAGTCAAACGAAATACGCATTTTTAAGCGTTAAAATATGTAACTTATGTATAAAGCAATTGATAAAAAGCTATTTTAAACAATAAATTACAATCAGCGACATTCCCATATCTTAACGGTTTGATCTACAGAACCACTTACGACGTAAGGAGAAGTTGGATGAAAATCTGTTTGCAATTTAAAGGAAAACAAATTAATTCAGTCAATAGAGTCCTAACTATACAACTGAATAAAAGATGATGTTATACCTAATGAGGTACAGAAGTGGTTGTGAGCGTTTTCCAATGTTTTGTTCAACCTTTTATTGACTATATCCCAAACTCTAATAGTTTTATCATCAGAAGCGCTAATAATATATTTGCCTCCGGGATGCCAACAGACACCTCTGAGCCAATTGTCGTGACCAATTAAAGTGAAAAGGCATAGACCGACACTTACGTCCCAAACTTTTATTGTTTTGTCACGCGATCCGCTCACCAAAAACGGGCCGAAGAGCTTGTTGTTTCGCTTTATCTTTAAATTAAATCAGAAAAAATAATAAATCATCAAAAATAATAAATCATCATAAAAGAAAAAATATGAGATATAATAAAGAGATTAAATTAATATGAAGTTGAGTTATATAATAGAGAAGTATGTTTTTGAAGAGAAATGTAGTGAGTATTGAAACAATAATAAACTCTATTGGGATGAATTTATTGAAGTATTGATATTAAAAGAAAAATATAAAGCATAACTCACATCATCTGATGCTTCATTAATAGAATTTGAAGCAGAATCTGGCGCCCAAGCAATACACTCAACAGTGTGATCGTGATCTTTAAGAGTAACTTTAATATCACCGTTTGCTACTATATGTTCGTTCGTACTCAGACTCCATACGATTATAGTCTATAACAAATTCAAAGTTAATAAAAAGATCAAAATGACTAATAAACAAATAATTTACATGATCTTTAGAACACGTGGCCATAAGTGTTCCGTCTTTGTTAACTCTAACCATTTTAACCCAATCTCTATGTCCTGAAAATGTTTTAATACAATATCCAGTCATTACTTCCCACATTTTAACAGTTTTGTCTCGAGAACATGAAACTAAATGATCGCCAGCCGGTAGAAAAGTGACTGATGAGACATTGTGGTCATGACCGTGTAATGTCTTAATACACAAATAAGTCTGAAAATCCCATAATTTGATAGTCATATCCGCAGAGCTCGAGGCCAGCAGTTTTCCGTTCGAATTGAAAGCTATATCTTGTACAGAGTCTGTGTGTCCTTTTAATGTTCTTTCATAATCACCTGTTTCGTAGTCCCATATCTTGATAGTGGCGTCTTCACTCGCAGATACAAAACATACAATAATAGGATGGAAAATAACTCTATTGACGGGCGCTCTGTGACCCTGTAGTGTAAACCGTTCGGGAGGTCTAGGAATCCATTCTGTGGGCGATCTTTTGTCTCTCATCGGAGCGCCTGAAATATACTCTTTTTCTACATCACGAAGTTTTTCTTCTAATTCACTTATTTTTTTAACTAATCTTATGACAGACGTCCACTTTTTCTCTAAAATTCCAGATTGTGTTCTATCGACATCATTAGGCTATAAATTTGATGATATATTAATTGATTGATTATATGCTGAAAAATGGAACATTTCTAAGACATTTACCAGCTTTGCTTCTCTTTTGAAAGCATCCAAAGCATCACTGAAACCATTTGAAGATAGATAGTCAGCAATCGCATAATTCCTAAATATATTCAAATCAATCAAAACAACCAAACTCTATATTTTCTTATTTAACAATTTTACCATTAAATATAATAAATATTCCTTTCATTTTATATAAATATCTTATTTAATAAGTCTGAACATGAGTTTAAAATTGACTTGACTTTCCTTCTGATATTCATTATTTTATTGTGAGTTATAGACATTGATCTCATTTTTAGTAATACTATTATAGTAAGACCTGATCATTATTTATGGAAATCAATACTTAATTCCAAATATAATTTATAAAATATTGTGGGGTTTGGTATTTAGGAAAATCATTATTGAAAAACAAAGTATTTTTAAATAGATTTAAGTTATAATATATTCTTAAAAAGCCTTAAAAGAATGACAAAAAGTATACAAAATTAACAAAAGTGAACGAACGTTCTTAAAAATATTTATTTTGTAACTCAATCTAAACTTTAATTGATTGAAATATTGTTTAATTTTGATTAAATGCAGATCCTATTGATTGAGTTCGAAGTAATGTCACTATGAATTCGATTGGTTTAAAATGGAAATAAAGAATTAATTGTCACGAAATGATTAATAAATGTTGAATATACGACGTGTCTATACATCTCTTCATTGTTGAGCTCTAGATCGAACTGTATCTCAATTCATACATTTGTTATTAGAGTGAAAAAGAACTCGAAAATAGCTTAAGACAATACAATGGGAGAGCAAAAAACTCTCTGAAATTAATTCAACAGCTGAGTCGAGTAAATCCATAGTTTAGAGTTCGACCCGAAATCACTGACTTCATAAAGAGTAACCCAAGCGTTTGTTAGAAATACGAAATTTAAATGAGAAATTTGATACACAAGTTAAGTACTCGACACAATTTATGCGAAGGCACACAAATGCTATCGCACTTGAATTAAGCAGAAGTAGACAGGAAATTGAAAGCCACGAAAACAACTAAATTTAAATGCAAAATAGCTTTAAAAATCAAAAGTTAGGTCCAGACAATAACAAACAAACAATATTCAGTTACAGTAATATAACATTAGTTTAAATAATACTTTACAAGTTTTTTTTCTCTTTAAATACTTTAGTTCTCTTTAAATAAAGAAAATGGAAATGTTTGAACATATCTTTTTATTCTTGATTAATCAATAAAAATAAGTCAATTAGTTTAAAATGTTTCCATTTATAATATTTCTTTTATCATTTAAATGAGTAGCTGTTTATAGCTTAACAATTTTGAATATTGGGCTCACTCTTGTTAAGGGCAATCAATGATTTGTGAGAAGATAAGACACTTAAGATAGCTTTCTCGAGGAGTCAACTCAGCTTAATATTCAGCAAAATCTAATATTAATGCTAAGGTTTTGTAGCAATCAATTGAGTTGATTTGTTTTCAAGATTCATATCAGTTTTTGATGAGTTTTTCATAAAAACATGATAAATCATACAAGTTTTTATAATTAAAATTGAATTGAAATTAAAAGAAATGAAGTACATGTTGGACTTTGGAAAATGCAAAATATGTGAAATAATAATTGAGTCGGTTGTTATGTCAGTTGAGGTGAAAGTCATTTGTGATTAAGTAAAACTTCTTGTTGTTTGTTTTTGAAAAGCGAGTGAGACAGGAGTTTGACCTCTACATCATGTCTAGAATCTGAATAACTTGAGACCGAAGTCTAAAATGAGTTATAATGAGTTTATAAAAATACTTGCAAATTAAACTTGCAGTAAATTTAATAAATCAGGTTATTGTGTGAAAAACAATTAATAGATCTCTCGATAGAGTCTATAAGAATGAATTGTCAATAGTATTAAAAGCGGTTATTTTTTGAGAATAAGATAATCATTTATACGATAAGATTATACTTTGATTAGAAATTATGTAATTTATTCATTTTCATAACACGATATATAAAAACGCCTACAGAAAAAAGAGAGCTTCAGAGCTAACAAACAGTTACTGTTGCGTAGATTTAGAGCCCAAACATATCGATAAAATCATAGTTACTATTAATAACTATTTAAATCTCTGTTAAAACTATTTAAATCTCT
>JAQFZT010000706.1:0-21131 GCA_034696325.1 Camisiidae sp.
ATAACGATCAGTTCGATCGACGGGTAAGTCATGAAAAGAGTCAATTTCATAGTTAGAAAAGCGTTCATCAAATTATTGACATTTATGAATGAGTAGAGCCAAACGTGTCTTACCATAAAACATGTGTTAACAAACTTTTTGGAAGCGATTATTATGATAGAAAAACATTTGGACCCCTTTGGCTTTATTCACTCACATTTATACTATCATTTCTTATAAGTATTTTTGGAAGATTTCACTTCTAGTTATTAATAAAAGTAATCAGTTTTTCATTTGACAGAAAATCATTTGACAAAAATTCATTTAACAGAAGTTTATAACAAGTTATACAAAACTTTATAAAGAATTATAAAATTCAAGTTTATTCATTTTGAAAAAACTCAAATACCAGAAAATTTATTATATAAATGAGAAAGAATTTTTGAAGTTTTATTATAAAAATAAAAGAGAAGTGAAAGTCAATTATATGCTATTCTTGAGATCCAATTATTTTAAAAACTAGAACCTATTATTTAGAAACTGGTTCTTCAGCTTTTGTTTCTCAAAACTTGATTTGAATTCTTGAGAATAATTCTATTATGTATCTGAACAGTACATCTTTTATATACTGGTTATCATTTAACTTGATCTCTGTTTTTAAAAAGTTGACGTTTATTTAATTTGCATTGATTTCAAAATAAGAAATATCTATTAAAAAATCAATAGATTAGTATTTTTATTGCTCTACAATATATGCTGAATCTGATTAATTATTTGGTTTTCTATTGTTTGAAATTATTCTTCAAATGATCTTAAGTTGAGGTAAATTTGATTGGTGTTAATGAAAAAAGTATCGATTTCTGTAACTTTTTTGATCAGGTGTTTATGATTTGCATATTATATGATATATAATTAATGAAATTGGACTTTGACTACCAGATGATGTAAATTGAATGATGAATTAATTAATATGATTGCGTAAAAGTGTGCGTGAGTAACGTCTCATTTGTTACATCAGTCAAGCAATAATTCGAGGCTATGTTTTTTACATCATTAAAGTCTTCAATTCAAATATTACTCAATTTCTTCGATTATCAAATCAGCAATTTATACAAGTTTTGACGATTTATTATTATTGTTTACAAAACTTTCTTTTTCATATCTTTTATCAAAGATAGAAACCTAGTCCTAATTCAACAAACTTTTTCTTGGAATTCTTTTTCATGTTTTGATAATTCAAACTCTTATCTAACACTCAAACCATTCACTGTTTTATTGGTTTTATTGATGTAATGATTATAACATTAATTTGAGGTCTATCTCAAGTTTAATGTATGCAAATTTTCAATGAAAATCAATGATTTTAAGGTAAGATTAAAATATGAATTTTTCGGTTACTCAATGCCGGATGTATTGAATTCTGTGACAGTAACTCTTCTATCAGGAATTGTTTGATTAAAATTGAATTGTTGTCTATAAAATTGAAGACTTATTTCTGAGCACTTCCATCTCGAAATTTTCCAGCAAAACAGACTCTCTATCACGAAATGATTGTGAGAGAACTGTAAAAAAGCGGTCCCATTAGAATACTAATGAGGAGCAACTTTTTTGGCCTGAGGTTACACACCTTAAGGTTGTGTTTGAGTGACTATTCAAGGTTGGATTCAAGCTTATAAGGCTTATTTAACTTGTGTTTTTCATATTAATGGAAACTCATTTAATGATACACAGAATGATACTCTATTCGATGCAGAGCTCGCACGTCATCACATCAAGGGCTCACTTTTTGAGTATAAGCTAATCAATAAGCGGAAATTTTTCTAATTATTCGGGATTGTAATCAAGCAGACAATCCAATAGTATCATTAACTCTTTTATATAAACACCATTTTATGATTCATCATATTTTAACTGTTTTCAATCAGAAGTCTTTAATGGTTTTATTTGTCAACAAATTTAGAAACTATAAAAAGTATTTAAAAAGTAAAAAGTATGTAAAAAGTATTATTTCAAATTCATCCACAAGTGCTTTGTATTGATTTGATTGTCCATCAAAAGCGGTTCATTCATTCTTTGAATTTTTCAGGTATTTATTTTTGATGATTTTTCATAAATCAAATGATTTGTAGTCTAACTCAGGTTAGAATTATTCATGAGATATTGAAGTTGTTTAGAAAATAAGAATTTTTTCTTACAATACCAGATATGAGTCATATGTTTATCTGAAAGATATAATTAACTAATCTTTTTGAATATGTAGTGAACATCCTTCAGGTGATATTCACCTAAATTCACTTTGAAACAAATGTAGTGGAAACGGATGTCATCACTGTATTTAAATAAAGATTATTCATGTTATAGTCTATAAGTCAGGTGCTCTTTAATAGCAATGATCTATCATTTAATTCAATTTCAAAATGAGTTATAGCTTTTTCACGTACCCCTATTCGACCCCTTTTTCATGAATTATCTTCAGGTGCCATTCCTTCAAAAGCCAATCCAACATGTTTTAAGTTTCTTTATGTGACGTAAAGACTCACTTTTTCACTGCAATAACAAAGTACTGATACTTCATAATAAAGCTTTCTATAACATTGCAAAGAATTGAGCCAATACTTGCATCATTTGAAAGCAGTGAATGTTTTAAAGATATTTTCATAAAATAACTATACTTTTAGCTGACTTATGTCTCCGAAGAATTTATTATTCCTGATCGGATTTTTAATTTATATTTATAGAAGAAGATATTGTATCACAAGATTACACAATACTCTCAACCATATATTCAAATTAGACTTTTGATATACTTCTTGGTTTCATCAATTCATGTAAGTTTTAGTTCATTTAAGTCATTTTTCATTTACAATTTTTAGCTCAAATATCAATATATCTTTAATATTAATGCCTATAAATCTATTGTTCAGTTTATCAGTTGAATTTTCAATTCAAATATTGTTGAAAATATTGAAATTTCATTTTCTTCAACTAATTTACATGATTTGAAGAGCAGTTTATAGTCATATATTATATAAAACTAGAAATTTTATTGACTTGAATATCGATCCAATGCTGACATAAATGAAATTTTGTTGAATAAAATAAAGTATTTAGGTTAATATGAGGTATTTTTCAATGAATCCATATTCTTCACATTATTACATATATTAGTTGTGCAACATTTAGTTATATATTGAGGATAGCATTGGGCTTTCCCACCAATTATAATATGATTACTGAATGGAAAATAGTTCAATCATTTTTTTCATGGATATCATAATCAGATAAGTTTTAGGTTAAGCTTCAATTCTCAAACAATTCACTCAAATTCTTCAAAATAGTTCTCCTGTTTGACAGAATCACTTTTAGAATCTTAGAAATTAATTAGTTTTTCATTATTATTTTTAATTTTCAAGTATTTTTCAGACTTTAAAGATTATTTTCTTCTCTAAATATGAACTCAGCGTTGATTTTAAAGTTTTAGAACGAAAACTAAAAGTTTTTCATAAGAATTATGTTAATTTCTGTTCGCCTACAGCTATAGCTTTCCTTTTCAACGGTTGACCCAAATATGTTAGCCTTAAGTATTCAATTGGTCTCTTTCAATATCAGTGTTCAACACTTTTATTACCAGTTCTTTAAAGCGTTTTTTCATTTTTCCAAATTTTATTACTGTTCAGAAACTGATTATGCAGTAAAGACTTGATTAATTTTTTCATTTTAATAAAAATTATCCTCAAATTAAAACTGAGGTAAGCAAAAAAGTTTTCGATCCAAAACTCCAATCAAACCAAACATACAGAGAATTATTTTTATTTGAATGGAAAGTATAGTAAGATTTAATGAAACAATTTATGGGAAAACTCTGGTATTGATTTTGACTCGGATTGAAAGGTAAAATAAATTTGAAGGACTTTCCGGTAAATAGAAATTCATGATTGATTTAGTTATATATCATTTATTTTATCTTTGATTGAAAGTTAAACCTATACTTTGAACACATTGAGTGTATCTTAACTGAAAAGAAAGTCCTACAAAAGTTTTGAAGTTCAATACATTATAATTTTAGTTTCATTGTAATAATGAGTTTAAGGATTCCGTTGACTTAAGACGCAAGTGATTAAATCCATAAGAATTTGTGTTAATGTGATGTGACATTCAAAACAACTCCTTGATCTATATGTGAGTTAATTTTCACAACTAATGTCTTGAGACAAGTGACTCATAATAAACTGAATAAATTTAATACTCTATTGTTTGTAAAGACAATTACACGATTAAAAGCAGATCTCTTTCAAGTTATTGTTTGTAAATAGGAATTTATTTCTTGAAACTGCTTTATTCTCATTATTCAATTGAAATCAAAGGATTAATACTAGTTCTCAATCTGTAATCATTTTGAAAATCAAGATTTTGCCATATATTTAGTCATAGACTACAATTAGATGATATTATTCTATTGTTGCTATCATTTCAAGGAAGATATCTTTTCAACAATATAACTGTATGATCACATTCTTTATAATTGTAGTCTCTATAGCAGGAAAAACTAATTATATTAAACAAATATAATAGAAATACGTCTTTAGTGTGAATCATAAGTTATTTAGAGTCGAATATTCCTCAAACTTGTATTTAGTAAAATTGTTTATTCTTGTTTAGAAATTCTTTGAATATTAACTAAGTTTTTATCAAGTTTTTTTCAATTATATGTGAAAAGTGAATATTTTAGTGCTTTAATTCACACGATTTTATAATGCAGTCTATAATACCATCGGATTCATTGTTAACTTTTCTGCTAATTTTAACAGTGTTAGTGATTTCTCTTTTCATAGCGATAGCAGTGTTTGCTTTGCGAACAAATCTCATTTCAATGACTGTGAGTTACTCTTCAGTAAACTTTCTTTTGGATAAAATCATTCCAAATCATTTTCATAAACTCTATTCAAATCTAATCAGTTCGGGTTTTAATGAATTTTTCAAAAATTATTATCAATTTATGTGAATAGTTTGAGATTTTTTTTCTCTTACTTTCAATTGATTGAATAGATATGAAAATATTTTTGGAAGAAGTTTACTTTCAATGATAAGTTTTGAATAACTTTAAAGAGATTTAATTAAATCCTTATAAATTGAATTGAGTTTCTCTTGATTTTCAACTTATTGAAAGTGGACTTTTCCACAAAAAATTCAATTGTTTTCATCTTTCAGTTAACTAATGAATATAGAGTTTCTCGTCTTATCAACAAATCGATAGAACAATTGAATTCTGATCTCAATCAATAAGTGGCTATTTTTCTCCATATCTTTAATTTCTTTGTCTACGATTACATTCATTGAATTCTACTTCAGTCTTACTTTTGCGAAATATTTGTCACTTCTAATGCCCTCATTCTCTAGAATTATGATGTTTTTGTTTCATTTAGTTTTTTAGAAGATTAAAAAGAAGTTCATTATAAACCTGTTCTCCATTTTTGGTATAATTCTGGGAATAATTTAAAGAAACATGTAATTAGTGATTGTTGTGATCAAAACAACAATACAAGTGTCGTCGACTACAAACATATTAAACTCATTTACACTGCACTGTATTTACATTACATTTGCAATGAAGCAAAGATTTAATCTGAGTTAAACTGAGAGGTCATCTTAAGACTTGCCCTCAGGATCAGAGAAAGTTGACCCTTAATGCCAGTGACCAAAAGTAAAATACATGAAAGGAATATAAGTTATAGGAAATTGGAAACATTTATGTCAACTTTATATGAAATTTAAAATTAAGGAAAACTCTTATTAACTCAATTAGTCTTAGAAACTAAAGTTTTAGCATTGATTTAACAAAAGATAAGTATTCATTAATCACCAAATGAGGAGAATCATATCAAACATCATTTGAGTAACCCGTAAACTCTATAACCTTTCGCTCACATCCATTATATTTAAACCAGTTCTCAAATATCTTACGAATCATTTTATATCTTCAATGAGTTTGAACTCTAATTCAATTTCTCTTATAAATACGAGTTGAAAGAACTTTGAATTACATTTTCAATCAATAAAATGTTGTCTGAATAGTGAGTTCACGAGTTTTAAACTTCTCCATAAAACTCGACTATTCATTAAGCCGTAAATATTTAACCAAAAATTTTTAGTCAAATTGAAAAACATTGATTTAATTGATGAACATTTTCAGAAATCGTTTTGCGTGTCATTACTATTCGACGACGAAGAAGACTTGAGAAATCATCAAATGATGACTATAGCAGAAAAAGTGAATTATCCTGTGAAACACACGTGTATCACAACTTGTGGCGATTTATATCAAAAATGGAAATTAAAGAAACCATTGTATGAAAAGGCGCCCAAAATTGGTGTAACGATTGATGTTGAATACGCGGATACTTTGAGCTCTATCAATAATGACAACCTTTTGGAGAGCCCTCAAGTTGTTCTCGCTCTTCACGGCGCTCCCGGTTCTCATTCGGATTTCGCACCTATTATTGAACACATGACTGATAACGGCGTCAGAGTTATAGCTCCCAATTGGCCGGGTATGTCCTCTCCCTTTCATATTCATTACAAGTTAAATACTCTCTCTTTACAACTTAATCACTATTCAAAGTCATTTGCTATCAATTTTTCCTCTACTTCTTGTCAATATTGTTGTAATGCGTACTCAAGTTTTTTCGTTTTATTTTGTTTCCTAATCTAAAGCTTGTCCTTAAAAAAATATTCCGCTCGACAACAGTCACAATTGCAGTCAAAAGTTCCTCTTTTTAATATCAGGAGAGCTTTTATTGTTCCTAAAAATTGTCATGTGATTTGGTCGGTAATGCCGATAATCTCGTCAACATCTTCAATAACCAGTGACTTAAATGAGAATAATCTAAAGAATATTTAGGATTCTCTCTAAAAGAATACTATAAGCTCAAGGGATCAGTTAATTTTGCTCAAACCTCAGCCCAAAATTCAATATTTCCTCGAACTCTACACTTTTTCCATATAAATAACTTCGAAGTTATCCCCGAATCACAAGTTTCCGTTCCTTGATTTCAAACTTATGATTAAATTTGCAACAAATCTAATGAATTATTAATGAAAATATTAATTTTAGACAATTCTGAAAGCATAGAGTATTAGATGATAAAAGTTCTGTATTCTAGAGATAAAAGGATTTCAGTTGGAGTCTATTCAATAACTTTTAGACATAACTTATATACCGGTGTACCTATACTTTGAATTATAAATAATAAACTTTAGTTATCTAGTTATTTAACCTCAAATAATGTTTTTTAAAATTAATATTATTTCAAAGCATGTTTTGTGTCACTGAACAGCATGTTTAGTGTCACTGAAAGCGTTTTCCGCAGCTTTAAATCATTTGAAATTTATAAGGAAATAGTGATAAAGTTTTGATGACCTTTAATTCATAAGTTTTTACGGTTCGATACAATCAAACGTCTATGTATTGGATATCTAAATGTTTTAACTAATGGACAACACCTTGAAAAATATTTATAAGTGAAAGTTAGTTGATATCTAACAAAATGTTGAACTTTTTTTTATAGATTATTCGGTGACAGTAAAAACGGAAGTATTTCGTCATTCAGCTGAAGAAAAGGCCGAATTTATAAAAGACTTTCTAAATGCTATTGGAGTGAAAAAGTAATAAAAAATTTTTGAATAAGAATTTGAAAAAATGTGTAATAATTGATGTAATATTGAATGTTAAACAGAATAGATATACTGTTATCGCACAGCAGTGCTATATATCCAAGTCTTCTGCTATGGTCTGGTCCAAACAGTCCACAAATAAATTCGTTTGCATTCCTAAATCCAGGTGGACATCGAAGAATCAAAGCGATGAGACCCACTTGGTTTACAGAAGGAAGTGTTAAAGTATACCAAAACAAATTGGGCAGAACTATATTCAAGACATTTGGCACCACTTTCTTGAACATCACTAAAACAGTGACTGTCAAAGCAGATAATATGCATAATGTTATGCTTTCGGCCACAACTATGCGATATTCAGGATTTAGACAAGTATTGATTTGCATAATTAATTACCATTTAATTGATTCCATTTTCTAATCAATAGCTTGAAGAACGTCTGATAAAACTTCGGAAATCTAAAGTCCCGGTGCTCTTAGTCTTTAGTGAAAATGATAGACTTATAGAGAAAGAGATTTTCTATGAAATGGCAGACATTCTCGGCGCTAAAGATGAAAATATTACCATTTATGACGATAGCGGACTCATTGAAAAAGATTGTAAGCATTCAATTAAAACTCCATTTTTACTCATTCTTTCCTTAACCCTAATTTTGATGTCCTTTTCTTTGAAATGAATTCTTAGGTTCAAGTAATGACTGCATTAAAGTGCTATCTTTTCGATCTGGAGGTCATTACGCATTCCTTAAATACACTGATAATGTTAACAAAGCCTGTGATGAATTACTACTTAAATCTGTTAATATAGAAACTAATAATGAAGTTATTAATGAAACTAACGAAACGAATTCACTAAATAGTAGTTGAAAAATATGTTAGTTTTACTTTTAATCATTATTTATAATTCAATCGCAAGTCATTTATTCATTATCATTAGATTTTATAAAAATTATTCATTCATCAAAGCATTGATTGTATAACTAATAAAAATAAACAAACATTAACTGAATGTCTAATCTTTATAACATTGAAGGTTTGGTTAATTTTAGAATACTTTCATTTGATATGAGAATAAGTATATAAATTATATTATCGATTAGATAGTACTCAAGGTATAAATTCTTATCATTTAAAGTTAACATTAAGTATTTTCGAGCATTAGTTCAACTCAATGAACGAAAACAGCACTTGTTGTCAAAAGTTTCTGTAATGGAATATAATTATCAACTGAATTAGTGGTTTCGCTATTCGTATCACAATTTAATTTAAAAATCAAAAGCGCAGACATCACACCAATCATGTAACCAGTCATGACATCACTGGCGAAATGCCAATAATTTTTCCATTGAGTAAATCCGGGATAGAATGATATGACAGCTATTATTATGTATATAACTATTAATAAATACTTAAAGAAATTGATTTTCGGCGAAAACTTTGTTCGCAAATGAAGTATTAGATAAACACCAGAATATACAGCAATGGATGCGTGGCCTGAATAGAAAGAATGTCTCACATTCTTCAACAGATGCGGATGTTCTTCATTATGACATTCAAAGCTATCGATGAATATATTGTTGACTTTTAAGGGAATTGAGAAAAACTCGATTAAAACTTGAATATGATTTGAATTGATTACTGAATACCTTCTGGACAGTAATGACTTGCGTTACAGAACTGGATGGCATGAGGTCGGAGTCGTCCGAATATATTCTTCGCCAGCATTACGACCAGAAAGTTTGACAAAAGCCCGAAATTGAAAACTATTATCTTTTGACGAATTATTGATTTGATTTGACTCTTGTTTCCGCTTTTGATGACGATTTCCGTCAAAATAATGATGAGAATCGGTATTAATATAGCGGACGATAAAAGTTGTTTTAAACTGATTTCTAATTCAATAAATGGTTCCCTAATTGAGTGATCGTCACAATAAAATCCTTTACGATTGGGTTCAGCCACAAGTGTCACAAAACCCAAACTTATAAATAGTATTAATAATGTCTTTGAAGTGATTTTCATTTCGCATCAATTTTTAATACCTATAAAACTATTCAATCATTCATTTAATTATCAAAATAAATATCTTTTAGGCATAAAAGTATCACATTTTTCTTCAATAGTTTGTAAACAAAGTTTAGTTATCACTCATTCTTTCAAATTTATCCAAATTTTCTGTCAAATAAACATTCATTTCATTCAACAATTTAAAGTCAAACAAAAATATGTTAGAAATCAAAATAAATCACAAACTAATCAATAAATTAATATTATTTTGAGTCAATTGACAAGACTTTAAAACTATTTGAGTTTATTTTAAAGATTGAGTGCATTTATTTTCACTACAATTAAATGATTTGAGATATGAATCGATGGCTTGTCTTCACATTTAAAGGCTATTATTATTAATGAGATCAATATTTATCACATAATATGACACTTATATAAATGTATTGATATTTAATTACAATTTTAACGCATTGCTTGCCATCTAGTGATCAATAATTAGAATAAAAAAATCAACTTTATTTAAGTCAACTTTATTTAGAAAAGTTTTCATATTCTGTATGAAGTTTAAGAACTGAACGATAAAAGTTATTTATTACAGTTTTTGGATTTGATATACAACTTATCTCACAATAACATTATTATCGAGTCATAAAATAGCTTAAAGTCATTATTATGTCTCAAGTTATTAAAGTTCTCAAAAACATAACTATAATAAAAATCAATATTAAATTTTACACAACAATACATTACAGTATTTATTATGACATTAGTTTAAAATGAGAATAATTGTTGTTTAAGATGCAAAACTAATCCCAATATAATTGAATGGTTTTCAATTACAATAAAATATAGATTTCAATTATTTTATATACAGTAAAGGCTAAGCTTTCAATTGTTTGAAACTATGATAAGCTAAATAAATATTTGAAACATAGAGCAGATTTGAAGTAAAACAATTGAAGAGGTTTTGATTATGCGTTAAGTGATCATTCATTTTTATCTTTGGAAGTTTTTCTCTTTAAATGAACGATTCCTTCGGCACCAGCACTTAATACAGAAGTGCCAACATTTGCAGTTGAGGAGAGGGCCCACTTTAGTCCACCGAAACCATAGCTGACAGCTCCGGCGCCCACATTATACACACCATTAGTCGCTTTACCAAACCATCCATTATTGCTATTATTGCTTATATTGCTTTCATTAGTACTAATATTAATCGAGCCGTAGCTTTTAAGCGCACTTTTTTCTGTATTCCTCTAAACAAAAATTCAAATAACATTACAATCAACTCAAAAATATGCAGAAGAATAGTACAAATTATTTCAAGTTTCTTTAGAACAGTTCCTAAAGTTTCTTTACAACAGTTCCTAAAAGTCCAGATCAATATGTTCTGAGTCTGAACTGCAAAAAGTTGCATAACGTGAATATAACTATTTAATACAATCATAATTACCTTATTGTCATTTTCTATTAATACTGATTTAGAATTAGAGGTTAATTGTGAGTTCATTTTTACATTTACTCTCACTTTTGTGTCATAAACTTTTTGACTAAATAAATAATCTCAGGTTATAGTAAACATGAATACGTGATACAACATCAATACCATATGGAATAAATGTTTTTTGTTACTTAACTTTAATAGCATATTAAGCTATTTATGGGTGACGTGGTTTTGCGCTATCTATAAAACACATTATATTATAGAGGAGAAAAGCAAATGTTATGTTTTTATTTGCATTTAGGAAATAGTCCTTAAAACGGATTCGGCTTTTATTCTATTCAAATTTGCCTCTAATCATGAACTGTGTTTCTAAAAACTTTTTCGCAAAATTCAAAGCGCAAGTATTTAGTCTAACCCTTGGAATGATCACAATTTTGAGAGTAAAAATTCTGTTGTAAATCCAAGTCAAAACTTAAATCAAATATTGTAAGAATTCTATGATTAGCATATTTTCAGTTCTAGTGACTGTTGTTTATCTATTTTATGAAAATCAAATTCATAGAAACTTTGAATTACTCTGAATTTGATTAAAGTATTGAAACTCCAAAAGATTTATTATGCAATTATCTGAAAATTAAATATTTTCTAATGTAAGTCAATTAGTTTTTGTACGATTTCAGCACTTCAAATACAAACTTTTGCCATGCATTTGATTGGTCTTAAACAGCAGAACTTTTATTTTTGATGTTTAGCCCACATATTGATCCCAATACAGTACTAACTTTTAGTAAATACGGAGATATCGTATCTGTTATCTACTGACAGCTGTTTTTAAGTCTCGCACTCTCTTTGCGGTTAAGCTCGTTCGGGGATTACAGACAACAAATACATATAATATTAGTTACACGTTAGTAATTGGTTGACGTGTTGGGCGCTCTTGTATTAAAAGATCAGATATGACTTAAAGGAAATGATATATTTTAGATCCTTTGAATAACTTATTGCATCACTTATGATGAATTGATATTTTTTGTTGACTTTATCTGACAATTATGAAATACAGATTGAATTATGTGCACTTTCTATTATTTGTAGGCATTGCTCGTCAACTAAGTTTATAAATAGGATTTGTCAGCACTAGTACTTCACTCGCTTCAGAACAACATCTCTTAATCAACTAATGCACTAGAATTAGGTGTAGAAAATATAACTGTATTCAAAGTTTGGAAGCTATCATTCACTCTAACTTATAGTCAAACTCACATTCACTTATGTTATCTATAAATTACAGTTTAATTACCATTTCTAACAAAGATGTTGTAGAGTTCACTTCAATCAAATTAACTGTTTTATTAAATGCGATCAAATTTTCAATAAGAATACATTCAACGTATGTTTTGAGTCAAATGCAGCTCAAATTCAATAAAGTTTCTCATAATTCAGAACTCTTTTATCATTTGTATAGATTTCAAAGCAATCGAATCTCAAGCAGACTTTCGAGTTCATGAAACTTCTTTGTATTAAATACAAGAATTCAGAGAATGTTTTCGATAAACTTTTTTGATGATTCAACTTATTTGATATCGCTTTACAAATTTTTTATGTCTTTCTTTGTGTAAATTAAGAATAGAAGAAATATTTCGAATGCTTCTATTAATAGAAAATAAAGTTTTCAACAATCATGTGATCTGTCTTAAGAAACATAAGATTATCGTTTGTCTTAATCTCTAGTATATGTATAACATTTAGTTAGTCAGCAAATAATTCCCCCTAATTTTTAAAAAATGCTTAAATAGATTAAATTGTGAAAACCATTTAAATGAAGAGTCAGACTGTGAAATACTTCATCCGCATATCACAAGATTTTTTGAATTTTCAAACCACATTTTTAGCATAGTTTTCAAAAGTTTTCATTCATTTTCATCCTAGAACTTATTCTAATTCATCGAAATTAAATCATTTATATAATTATTCTGCAACTGCTGATAGTTTACAGAAAACGTGTGAAAAGATAATACGATCTGTTATAATATTTTTAAATCTATTTCTGTCAACTTCTCGAGTCTCGAAAATTTATTTGCCTCGAGTCTCGGTCGGGTCTTGAAATTCTCGATTTTCCAAAAACATGAAAAATTTATTATAGTCTTAAAGCATTTAATTGTTGATTTCCAAATGTTTAGGCTAGGTCATAGTTCAATCCATAGTCAAAAAACAGAAATTAACGAACAAATTGTAGAAGTATTTAATCAAAAAGTTTTATATTGACTAAATTCAGTTTTAAAATTGTATCTAATTTTTATTTCTCTATCAAACTTAGAAAAATTCGATAAAAAGTTAATATTTTTCCTGAAATAACTATCAAATATTGGGATGAAAGTTCAAGAAATCAATTTCGAGACCCGAACGAGTCTCGAGGTTCAAGATCCAGCTCTAATCTTAATATATCTTTATATAGCAAATAATTTATTGTCACAAAGATTTCTATCTTCTGAAATGCAGAATTTGTTATGCATTTCATCAACAAAAGTATTTTGAGTGAGAAATATGAGACAATCAAATAATTGTGAGATTCAGTCAAAGCAAATCTCATTTAGAAAAAAATTAAGTTATTTATAGTTTATTTAAGTAATGAAGAAAAGTTTTGACTCTATTCTAAATTTAATGCTCATTTATTAGACACAGAAATAAACTGATGACTTAACCAAAGTTTAACAGTTTTTCTGAAATATATATTTTATGCAAGTTTTCTGTCAATTTCGTGGATGAATCAGAAATTTTAGATTATGAATAATGTGCACAAACATTTCAAAATCTAGGGTTTCCCTAATGTTTGCCCAAATGTTAATCATCCAAACCCAACATGAGTTGTTATTCGCATACATTTATGAAAATATTGCACTTTTATGAATCAGACATTCATTTGCTTTTTAAATAAAGTCTGCACTTAAAACTAGTGGCGTAACCATAATCTCATATTTTTGCTGATAAAGATTCAGAAGAAAAAATATTTTGAGTAAAAATTCTAAGTCACGAAAAACTTATGTTCAACAAAGTAAAGCTTATGGTAATTCTCAGAAACTGTTACAAAAATGGTTTATAAACAATGCACGAGTGGTCACATCTGGACGATCCTGAATATATGATACGCTTATCTAACCTGATATATGGCTTTTTTAGTAGGTTTACATGTCAGACAATGTTAGAGATCATTCTTCACAGTAAAATATAAGTTCATAGAGAAGTCAACAAAAACAATGTTGTCTTTTAAGCAAACCTTAAAGTCAATGTAACTTTGTTTCAAAAGTGAACAATATTAAAATGCTTAGGGGTTGAGCTTAACTTTTGTGGCTGCACAACATGCCTTAGAAAGCTTTTTAGTTCAAAACTTTGTGAAAATGATAAATGAATAGTTATGTTCGTGTTTTCGAAACACAACTAATTGGAAGACTTGAAGCGAAAATAAATATTTTGTTGTGTATAAAAAATGTTGAATCAAACCATCAATTAGAGAGGGAAGTGTTTCCACTAAACTTTATATGAGTGGAGAGAATGAGACTAAATATAGTGTCATTTATGGCCATTTCCCTAAAGTGGTGCCGCCGCTCATTCATAATTAAAACACTAATAGCCCATCACTGAAAGGTCGTTAACCATTACAAAGAGTATATGTGTCTGGAGTGACACATGCTATTCGGGAAGTGATGCAAAATGTGTGCACAAACTCAAGAGTGAAAGTCGATCCCTAGCTATCGATTTTTTATGTGTCCATTAATTTTATTCATTGGTTTCAAAAGGGAAAGCAATTGGAGTTTCAACAAAAACCTACATTAGAGTGAACTTCAGAGTGAGTTCGAGAGACTGTGAGATGTTTACTATTTTAGTTTTACAGTCGAGTCAAACCCACATTCTCTGTGTTTGAAAGGCTTTTTTCATCATTGAGTATAGACTGAGCCGTATATAAAACAGGACCACTTATAAGCAAAGCTTCAAACTGAGTGTATCCTTAATCCTCATCCTGAGCTTCAACTTTTTGTCCACTGTTCCCCTTTTTCCGTCTCAATGCATCCGTCTATTACTTGTTTTTCTCTTCAAGTGTTAGAGTTCAAAAACTTATCCAATGTTAATGTGCTTCATATGTAGGAGTTTGTTGTGCAACCTTTTTAATAGTGATTTTTAAATATCTCATCAACAAGTCATTCATCTTTTCTCTAACTTTAAGATTAACTTTTCTATAAGGATTAACAAACTCTTAAGTTTTATTCATTAAGAAATTTTTAGGCATCAATTCATTAAATGCTCACTTAATCAGAAACTTATCGTTATTTAACTGCAAATTATTTGTGGGAAATATTTAGTAAAGATAAAAATCGATTGAAGTTTTTTGAGTAAAGTCTAGTTTTATACTTCCCGTAATTCAGCTTTTGCTCAAACATTAATTATTTGATGCAAAAACAGGAAGTTTTATTTCCTGAAGTTTTTATGAGAAAATTATCGATTAATAACTGATTTCTAAAGAATGTAATATGAATTCAGTGAAGCTATTATTGGTTGACATATTTGTAATTTTAATACTTTTAATATCGATAAGCCATGAGAGTTCGAATAATGCAATACCAGATTTTCGGTACAATTCAGCTCGAATTGACGCTATAACTAGACTACCAAATGATACTTTGATTGTTGTAAGCAATGGATATTATTGGGTCTTAAGTAATAAACAGCTTCCGCGACAATATAATGTTGCCGGACATGTAACTCAACTTAACCCTAAGTTTAAAAAAGTGGACGCTTTGTTCACTGACCCCTATAATGAAATGGACCCTAAAATCTACATAATATCTCATGTAAGTTCAAATGCATATTAACTCAACTCAACTCAAGTTATTTCTATTCATAATAGTCTCCGAGAAAAGGCTTACGAGTGATGTGTCAAGAATTCAATGGACAATTTGAAACTCATAATACATTTTGTCATTTACCAGTCGATAAGAAATGGTATTCGGCTCTCAAGGATATAGATCTTAAGAAACCAATAGATTCTGCGACCTGGAGGAATAGGTCCAAAGATAAAGATGAAGGCTTTTGGGTCTTCTTTCAAGGTTTTGCCACAACTCTATTCATTGAAATCAAACTTTTATTATGAGTTTCTTTGAAATTTAGGAAAAAAGATGACAGTAATAGATCCCTATAAAATGGATCTTCGCTTCACTTATGATATTCAGCAATGGATGTCAATCAATGAAACAATTACTGCTGTGTATTATGATTACAGAATGCATTGTTTTCATCTGTTTTTCGATCACAACAAATATTACATTTGGAAAGTGAATGTCTCTCTTATGAATTCGCTTCCAATGGGTTGGGTATGAATGAGACTAATTGTCTAGAAATGTTCGCAAAACTTTTCAGTAACTATTGTTTGATTGATAGGATCGAGCCTTCCTTCATGGGTCTCTCAGTCAAAGGCTTCAAATAAATAAGGATTTCTTCAAATTTGCTGATCGAGAGTTGAGAAACTATGATCAGCCATACTTTCAAGAAGAAGTAGTCAATTATGATGACGAAGATATTGACGATGAGGTTAAAGAAGAACATTTACAAGAGATAAGCAATGAAGTGGACAGAAAAGAGAACAATAAACTGACTGTTTATAAGAATAACTTGTTTCAACTGTCAGACGAAGCAGTCAAACCTCCTATTATTTCTAATTCAGGCCTTAATATCAAATTCAATTTATTTGCAATTTATTACGTTTCTATTCTTTTCTACATTTTATAGATTGTAATAATTATTATTGTTTTTAAAATAAGATTTGTATCAAATTTTATTAATATTTTATAGGATTTTAGATTATAATTAACACTAATATAACTGGGAGTACAATAAATACGATTCTATTGATCGTAATTATACTGTAGATATAATTTATTAATTTTTATTAATTTAAAATTTATTAATTTGTAAAAAAGTTTATAAGCTATAACTCATATCAGATTTAGAGTCAGAAAACAATGCATTTTCTCATAGTTTCAAAAGAGTTTCATAAAACCAGAGTTTGAATGTCCTAAATGTCAAATCCCACTAATTATATATCTCTAGAGATGTTTAAATAACTTTTATTCAATATTTAAGTAAAAATTATTATTATTAAACTTTATTGAGAATTGTATTAAAAACTTTATTAAAGTTAAGTAATAAAAAATTTGCAAAAACTGAACTCTAGATGTCTCGCAATTGACTATTTATATGAAATAATACATGTGTAATATATAATGTGTTGATTATATTATGTTGAATGTGTTGCTGAGCGACTGTTAAATGCATGTAAACATCAAACATGTTTTCATAAGTCTTTTAGATTCAAAACAAAATGTTTTTCAATCGTTTATATATTAGTCGTGTTTTACTGAATGAAACTCAGAAAATAAGCAAAACTCAAGTGAGAAATACTTTTTATGAGCCATTCAAGAGTGGAGACAAGAAATATGAAGAGGAAAAAAATAGGAAATTCGAGGAATCGACGGAATGGGACAAAATCACTCATGGATTTTCTGTTCTCAAGCGTGAACTCAAATTATATGCCGAAGAACTTCAAAATAACTATTCATTCAGTTCTTCTCTTAATTTTTATGATGACAAAGAAATTGTTAAGTTTTGGGATTTTAATCAAAAAAATAATACTATTATTTCGAGTGTTAATAATAATAAAAAAGATATGAATGACATGAACCGCTGGAGAACTCTTTGTGATTCTGATTGGAATGAAGGTTAACATGAGTTATGAATTGATTGTATTTATTATTTTTGTTTCGATATAAAGTATCGAAAAATAATGGAAGAATTAATTAGTAAAATATGATTAAAGGGTACTCAAGATGCTCATGGACAGTATCTCCTTCTGGCCGGGGATTATTTTCAGGCCATTTGGACACAAAATTACCATTAGATGGACGTATAATTCGGGCGGGCTATGCATTCCTAGGCTGTGAAAAGGCTCGAAAGTCGTTCTTTAGACAAAGCTATTTTGATTGGTTAGGTTTCACTCATCTCCTGCTTAGAGTTCGCGGAGACGGAAGAAATTGGTTTATAATACTTAACTCTTCTGACGACAGCGCCGATATTACGTGGTTTGATAGGTATCAGTACGCCTTATACACACACGGAGGACCCTATTGGCAGTTCGTTAAGGTTAGGTTAACATCACCGAATTCTTTAAATCAAAATCTCTATTTCCTCTTTAGATCCCATTTTCCAGGTTTTATATGCAGTCCAAAGGTTACGCTCAAGACTATCAGCCACCCGTCCCTCTCGAGAACATCACACAAATTGGCTTTCTTTTGGCCGATCAAAATACTGGTCCATTTAGTCTTGAGATCGATTACGTCGGGGCGATGTCTGACAGAGATCACAATGAAGTCTCCATTTATGAATCTTATTATCATAAAGAAAATCCGTGGAAAAGTCCCGGAACCACTTGAATTCGATATCAAATTTTAATTCATTTGCAGCTCTTCAGTAGATATAAAAATATATTTATTGATCACAACTAGAGTTACAAATTATTAATCAATTTTTAACAAACCCTTTAGTATAACCGGCATATAATTTATAAGTTTTGGACAATATTTGAATTTAGAAAGCATTTAAGCCGAAGCAGAAAGAAGTTTATTCTACAGTCAAATTAAAACTGAAAGAAAAGTTATTTAAATTACTATTAATGTATAAAATAAAGAATAGACTATTGTATAGTATTTTAGTGGTAAAATTGAAGAAATGAATGGTTGATCAGTCTCTGATTCTCAACGTAAGCATATTATCGCGTCCGGTCTCAGCCTTGAATCCCAATTTTGTGTACCAGTTGACCATATCGTCACTGCAGTTAAGCGTCAATTTATAACAATTCAATTTGTGAGCCAAGAGTTTCAAAGTCTCCACGACTAAATGACCCAAACGCTGACCCCGATATTCACTGTCGACGACTACATCTTCGATATGACCTCTCTATTGATTATTAGAATTAAAAGAATGAAAATTTGCGTGATTTTGAACTCACAATCGCCGCTTCGTGTATGAACTTGTATTCGATGAACAGTGTGGCGGTGGCAACGATTCTAGAACTGGTCACGTCTTCTACAACTGTTATGTAATAGTTGCCACTTCTATGCATTTCATTGAAACGCTCTTTAAATGTATTTATTCAGAAGTTTTCGATTATAATTAGTTAATGTTTAGAAAATATTCAAATCAAACTTCAAGATAGGCTTCAAATATTGATTCAAATATAACTTGAAATGTGATAGACTTTCAACACAACAGCTTTGAACTCGACATACCTTTGAATACTTCTTCATCGACGTGACCAACTTTTGTCAGCTGTTGCAATAACTCAAGAAAACCACGATTGAAGTCATCCAAACGCAAAGGTCTTAACACTAAATTAAATTCTAGTCTTGAAGGCGAGGCCACTGTTTAAACCGAAATTTGATTACGTGTTAATCAAGTGGAAAAACAAGTTTAAAAATGATTTTTAAGCTCAAAATTGTAAAATATTGTCCATTATTACCTGCATTACTATAATCTATATTTTTTAGAAGTTGTGGTGAGAATAGAAAAGTGGTTTCCGACGCATTTGAGTCCATGTTAAGAATGAAAACTAATGCTAATAAATATCATAACATTAATGACAGCACTGTCTCAAAGTTCAATTGTTTATAGCATTCTTTGGTGGTCAACAAATATATTGATAACTTTGAACACGTCCTGTTTGGCACACTTCACATATCGACAGCAATTGCGCACGTCTTGCACTTCAACATTATTTATTTGGTTCAACATTTATTACGTTATCATCATTTTAGCCCTTATTTTTCAAAACTTGGTTCCGGATCAGCCACTTTAACATTACTTCAATTTGTCTCCAAATCTATTCAATCAAAATTAGTTTTAATCAAATAATTTATAAACAAGTATTTCAACACAATTTTTCCATTCCATTCCCATTTCCATTCAAAGTACCAACAAATTAATCGCAATCAAAATAATTAATTATGTTTGAAAAATGGGCCTAAAAGTAGTTTTAAAGCATTATTATATAAATTAAATGAATGTAATTGAAAGAATGTAATCAATAATATAGATAAACATTAATATATTATCAATGATGAGATGCCATTCTGTCAATCATTATGAGTGACATCAATACTTAAGTTTTGATTGAATAAAAGTTAATGAAAGTCAAAGAATATGAGAATCGATAGCTGACTATCAAATGGAAAATTCAATTTTATTAAAAATCACACCGAAAATCATCTTTTGAGCGGCCATTTCTACGTCTTTCAAACAATAACTTATTAATCAATACTTTAAACAACCCATGAGTTCGTCTTCAGTTAAGCTCAAGTTGTATTTTGAAAGTCTTCGCGACAACTCTTCGCCAGCTTTTAAATATTGAGCGCAAACAGAGGTCTTTGATTTTCATTCCTTTGATTGTTAGCCATCTCTTCATTGATTCTCAGTTTGTATTTCTTGAATCTCATCCACAATAACATTGCTTTCAATTGAAGACTTCTTGTTTTGATTGCGTTTCACTTTTTGAGCGATTCTTTCCTTAGTTTTAGTTTTCTTCTCAACTCTATTATTACTTTCAAATGTTTTATTAACAATTTTAACCGGTTTTGTCCTTCTTCTCAAACACTTTAATTAGTCTTTAATTGCTTTAATCATCTGTTTTTCTCATTAGTTTTTTGTTTCGTATGTATTGTATTCGTTATTCAGTTTATTTTTACTTAATTTTCATAAATCACTATTATTTTAAAATATCATCAAATGATTTGATTAAAAAATTCATTTTTAAAAAGCAATGCTTTGAAAGTGAGAAGTGATTGAATGACAGCATAATTTCTTACTAAAAATTTGGATTCATTTACAGTTTTATGTAATCAAAAGTTATAGGTATTTTTCAAATTCAAATTCAATTGAGGAAAATAAACATATTTTAATCATTGTTTTTTAGTTGATTTTCAAAATTA
>JAQFZT010000707.1:0-21116 GCA_034696325.1 Camisiidae sp.
GAATTAATTGAAATATTGTGAGTTTAGACTTAAATAATTGTCAAGAGTTATTAGAGAAAGGTTTATAAATAATAAAAAATTATAATTTTATTTATTAATTAACTTAATTCACATAAATATTTGAATCAAAACATGCTTTGAATTTTAGAGATAATGACTAACTTTGACTTACTTATAAAATGACTTATAAGTTATAATAACTAATCATTAGCTTTATGATTAGATTGAAATGATGATAAACAGTATTTGACAAATTGATAAGTCTTATGAAATTGACTCGTGAGTTGAATTGCATGGATTTATAATAGCTACTGTACATTTAGCATCAATAAAGCCCAAAATGTCTGAATTATGGACAATTTGATGGAATGCAATATTTGGGCACTGCATTCAAGAACTTGAATAAGAGTAAGTTTCTGGGATCACAACTCCAAATGTGATACATATTTAGTTTCAAAACAACGATATGAACATTTTGATCCCTCATGTGACTACATCCGACCAGAACCTGACCACTTCTGGTCACTCGATATGTATGTTTGGGTTGAATGTGGTCAAATAAGTACCAAAATGTTAATCTTGTTCTCCTCAATCCAAAGATATATCACACTATTTAATATTCAAAGTTTTAATATTTAAAAGTAAATTAAAACCAAAAGTATTTTTTTGTGACCACCCGTTAGATGTATTGAATTAAATCCCAAATAAGCATAATCTTGAGTTTGCAAAGGAAGTTTAGGCAGTATTATTGTAAAGATGAGTTACAAAATGAGGTGAAATACTTCATACTATGCCAAACCGGCACTCTTACCGAATTACATTCAGTATTTCTACTTGGATTACGACTCAAATTGTTAATAGAATGGACAGGGATTGAACCTGCGTTTCCTGATTTCGTGTTAGGCGTGCCCTACCGATCAGCCAATGCAAATTGTGTCTTAGATTTCAACTTAGACTCATTATTGCAGAGAAATTCAATGCTCTGTACTTTTTCTTATTTTCTCTATTATAAAAGCATGTAATGAATATAAGGTGAAAGCAATTTCGAAAGCAAATCTCTTATATCATCGCATGTATTTTGCTATACTAAATATGCTTTCACCTTATATTCATTACAGTAAGAGAATCATAAAGCTTAGATAGTTACGGAAAATTAGTGATGGAGCGTCTGTTGCCAGGCTTGAGGGGTTGTTTTGAGATTACATTTACATATAATGTAATGACTAGAAAATGATAATAAATATACAATATATAAATAACATGTGCTTTAACTACACGTGTGTTTGTTATATATGAATGGTCCCTTAGATACATCCCTCCCGCATCAATTACTCCAGTTGCTATCTAAGCTTTATGATTCTCTTACTGTACATGCTTTTATAATAGCTTCTGTACTTTCTTTAATCTCTTCACTAATAAGTTATTTATTTAAATCAATTGAAGTTTAATATTTTATATTTTTGTCTAATTTTGTTAAAGGATAGCATCAAAAAAGTGATCTTAAGGGTATGGGTGTGAAAGGATCGAATTGTAAAAAGTCAATTTAGCTCTCAATATTAATATAATACTGTATGCGTTATTTAAAACATTCAATTTTCACTTCCCTTCTAAAGCTCATTCAATATCAAACAAATTTTGGACAATTTCGAAAAGAATGAAAAATTCTTTTATTTTTCTGACTGTATATTAGGTTAAATTTAATTCAAAAATTTATTCTATCCTTGAATGCAATCATTGAATTCTTCACAATCTTGCTATCATTCATTTGGAATGGAATCCAACTACGCCGGCAATCATTTACATTAACTTCTAAGATAATAGAAGAGTACCATTAAATTATATGCTCTGAAGCTGATTACATACAGGACGTGATGATAAGTAATATAAAGAAATAATGAACTGCGATGAAGGAGAAGCACTGATTCACGGAAAGAATTTGTAATTGAAATTCCTTTATGACGACTACACTAATTGTAGAGGTATTGTAGAGGTGCGCATATATCACATTAATTGCACTTTTTATCTATAAGTTTTTATCACAAAACTAGATTCGAGTCACAATTATAATGATTTATATAGAAAAATTGAGCTCAGGTAACAAGACTCACTCAGTTTTATAACTCGTCAAGCAATCAATTATGAATTTAATTCGTAATTCAATTATGTTTTTACAATTTTTCGCAAAATTATATATCGATATTTAGTGATTATGAAATTGATTTTTGGCTACAATGATAGACAGACAGACAAAAAGTACGATTATATAAACTCGTTCTGTTCCAACACTAGCTTTGAAAAAGTAATTCGAGACCAAAATAATCACATATTGATAGAGTAGCAGAAAATGAAAAATTATTAAACTCTAATGTGAACGAAGATTACAAAAATGAATTGCATTTTATTGCTCTGAACTTTACATATAATTATTCTAAAAATATTTTTTCAAATTAGTGTAATTATACAACATAATGGTTTCTGAAATACTGCATTTTCACACAATTCAACATTTGATAGAGTGTTTGTTTAAAATCAAGTTTGTATATCAAACGATTTAATGGATAATTTACTTATTTGATGATTTGAATAGAATTTTTCAATCTGTTTTCATGTTGTAAAAGATATGCTTTTGTAACAGAAAGTACTGTACAATAGACTTAATGTCCTCTAGAAATAAACTAATGGCTTATGCAAAAAAACATTACCCTTTTAATGTTCAAATTCACTATAAACTTAATGAGCATTAATTAAGTTTAACAATTAGTTAGTTTTTCAGTATAATTTTTTGGTATAAAATTTGTACAAAAAATTGTAAAGACCCAGTAGTTTAAAAATCATATCTAAACGACAATGTATGAAATGGATTATAACAATTGCAAAGTTGCAAACTCTAAACCTTCAGAATCAATTTTCTCAATCAATCTGATTGCTTAGTCCACTAAAATTTTACATAAATCACTATTTTTAGACTTTTTATTATTATTACAACTCTCGAAAATTCTATCATTTACTTGAAATACTCAGAAAAAGCATTTGATGAAAGATTTTCAATACAATCACTAGAAAAGTGAATGAAAATTGGATTGAATTGCATTGAGTATTGAAAGAGCAAATTGATTGCTAAAATGAAATCAATCTGCAGAATACATCCATATAATAGAAGATAAGAAAAATATTTTGAAGCGAATACATTGAAATACATTTATTTGAAAGTTTATAACAAATGTGCTGTCTTGAACTTTATTACCAAACTTGAAGTTAACAAATGTCTAAACAGATGAAACAAAGCCTTCACACAAAATTAAGCAGACATGAGTTTTTATGCAATACATTCTGAGATAGGCTTATTGTGCAATTCTATGCTATACTTTCAGATTTCAGTAACTTTTCTATTAAAGCTCTCCTTTTATACAAAGAAATAAAGTATTGGATTTGCTTTGGGGTAAAAATTTCCAGAATTAAGAACTGAAGCGCCGAAAGGAATGCAAATTTTAAATGAACTTCTCTTTATAGAATTTCTGTCGAAACGCGCATCACTTCTGCAAATATATTGAAAGAGTTGCCACACTTTTATATTGCTTTGCATAATAGGAATTAATGTTGGCATGTATTCAAAGCATTCCAAATGCAACAGCAATTCTATCAAATTGTTAAACACAATGCAAGTCAAGTAATTTCAACAGATTTGCATAATTTCTAATTATGTCAATATCAGAATTAATTCACGCATTCGTTATTTAAATTTTCTCTTTGAATTTGAATTTAAAAGTTTCTTAATATAAGTTCTGAAACAAATTGGGTTTAAAATGTTTAGACAATGTTTTACGTTTCAGAGAGTTTTGTCATTATTTTTTTAATTGAGTATTTTTTTGTTAGCGGTGAAGAATTTTATGAATTTCCATAATCAAAGTTGGGATTTATGTTTGCTTTGTGTACATAAAGTTTAACAGTTTTTCCAACTTTATATAGAAACAAAATTAAAAACCTATACCATCAGCAAAAGCCTTCCGATATAGTTTTGATATTCAAAATAAAAATCTAAAAAGGAAATCACTTCGTATATAGAACTAGATTCTATGAAGGCTTTAGTATAAGTCAATCCCAAAACGCTTCTCTGTATCTATAATGCTGTTTAAAATTAAGAATCAAATCTGTTTTCCTAGAGCTTGTACTACATAATCAATTTTTTTGTCTCAAGTAAGTTCACAACATTGAAAAAGTATAAAATATTTAATGTCCAATCTATCAAAACAGTAAAGAGAATTGCTTGGAATGGTTGGAGACTTTGAGACTCACGGAATAACTTATTGGAGTATCACTTTTGGTACGAGTAATCGAAAAATATTTAAAGTGGAGCTAAAAATTTTACATTCTTTTCATATCAAAATATTTAATCTAATGTAGAAAATGAGCCTAAATATCAAATACTGTATTTTCGTTCAATACTTCGATTAAAAATTTGGAATTCACGAGAAAAATTACAAATTAATAAATGATTTAATCAATAGTCAAGATTTTTAACACAAATAAAAACTCTAAAAATAACAGTCACTAATTGTTAGAGCTCGGTATCGGATCTCGAGTCTCACCCGACAATAACCTCGAGATTCGTTCGGGTCTCGAGATTTCATCCTTGTGTGTGATAGTTATTTAAGGAAAAATATCAACTTCTTGTCTAATTTTTGAAGTTTTGACAAAGAAATAAAAATCATTTTGAATTTTTAAAACTAAATTAAGTCAATTAACGTTTTGAATAATAATAAAAAACGCTTCAATAATTGATGTAACTATGAATGTAATTAAACATTAATAAATTAACTATTAAATGCTTTAAAATACAATATTTCTCATGTTTTTGAATGATTCGAGAATTTCGAGAGTTAGTCGAGACCCGACCGAGACTCTCGAGTCTCATTTCTCGAAAATACCGACCAATACTTTGAAGTCAATCCGTTATCAAATTGAGGCAATCATTTCAGAACAAATGATATTTATTAATGGCAAAGCAAAAGAGCAAATCATAATGAAATAAATTTTCATTTCTGATCGATAATTAAAATATGCAATGAATACAAGTTTAGAAAATGCACTTAATGCAAGCCTAGCCTTTGCTTTAAAATGATTTTTTTAACGGCTTAACTATAATATAATTTTCCGAATTATAGTCTTCAGTCATTGAGCCTTAAACTGATTGCTGTGACATATCTTTTTTTTAGTAACACTCAAATGTATAATTCATTTAAATCTTTACTCAAGGATTATTTTTCAGTTTAAACCTTATTGACTTGACTAACTTAATGAATTTGATTTTTACAACTAATTCACTTGAGGGAAATATTGAGTTGAAAAAAGTTAAAACTTTGTGACTAGACTCCAAACTAATACTTCACTGTTTCAGATATGCTCTTCATTTAAGGCTCTTAAGTTTTTCTAAGAGCAAAATACAATTCTTGCCTTAAGACATAAATTATATAAATATTTCAAATATTCAAATGAGCCAATAATACTTATGTACTGATAAGTCATTAATAATTTATTCATATAAAGCCATGAAAACAGTCCAACTTTATAGGCATGATTTAGGTCTCACTCAAAAAGTAAACTCAATTTCTTAAATTTGCGAAAATATCTTAAGATCTTTGAATAAAGTTTCAACAATTTTGAAATTCTATAAAAAAAATATTTTTATTTATTAAATTGAAAATAGTTTTATGTAAATTTTGAAAGTTTAAAATTTTCTATTGACTTGACTTGACATAAAGACGGCATACATTTAGTTTAAATCCAAGTTTAGACTCCAATAGACTCTAGATATGGATATTATTAAGTGAATTTTTAAAAATGAATCTCAAGTTATAACTTAATTCTTGATATTTTGTGAAGAATATGAGTGCACATGACTTGTTTCTGTTTACACACTGGATGTAGTGATGACTTTACGGTGAGTGAAGAGTCTTCAGAAGCATTGCATTCGAAGAAAAACTAACGCTTGTCTGAAAACATTAACTGCAAACAAACTTACTTTCCAAGTACTTTGTTATTACACGCAGTCCTGACTTTGTGGGACAAAAGGAAATTTGATGACAGATGTTAGCGTTCACGAAGATTATAGAACCAATATTAGCACTTTAACTAAACTCAACTCCAACTCTATACTAAATCTTATATGTTTTGTCACTAAAACTTTATTATAAGTAATAAATAGTTTATTCTAAAAATAAAGTTCTGTTGTATTTCCTTTTGAGAATCAATTGAATGGAAACAATGAGTAAAATTCTTCAAATAGAAGTGAAGTTATTCGCTCGTGAATTAGAGTACTGAAAAAGCAGGTCTGAACTTCATTACAGGATAACTTACTTTAGAATGAATTAAAAGAATGCTAAGTTAGTTAATGAGTAAATTTACTATTAGATAAAACAGCAGATCAAGTACTGATAATATTTCACTAATGGAGAAAAATATTCCAACAGGTCTTTCCTTTTGATTTTTAGAAATAAGTTACAGATATCTAATCAATAAATTAATCAAATCAATGAGAGTTAATACTATGTGCTATACTCTATAGTATTAGAACTTAATGCACTGTCTGTTTGCTATTTTAGACATTCATGTTGTCTCGTTTTAAGCAAATTAAATTCCAAAAATACCTCTCAGTATCAATTTTGATGCAATTCTCACGCGATCAGTTTTAATAAGCGAAATTTTGATTAAAAATTATTTATTTTTTCTCTGCAAAGCAGACTAACTGGATATCTAAAAATGCAATATCCATCTGGAATAGCTTGCATTTATGACCTAAAATGTTTTAGTATTTTTGAATTTTAATAATTAAATCTAAAAATAAGTACTACTATTGAAACTGCTAGCGATGATCTTAACATGTACTTCCGTGCATAACATGTTTTTGTATAAGTTTGGATAGGACTTGCTTTGCAGGTAAGAGGCTTTGCTTTCCAAAATGATCGTTATGAGTTTCAATAGTAGTACATGTTATGAACTAATTTATTAATTAGTCAACACTATTTGTTTTAACATTCAAATTTTCATCAATACTTCAGTTCTGCTTCTTTTGCGAATTGAGTGCGAGGTATTGAGGGCTTCGTAGAAATTCACAAAAGGTTACTGTTTTAGGATTAATGTATCAATATTTTATACGAAGTTTTTGGAACATATTTAATGGAAAGTTAATACTTCGCACTCGATTCGGAATAAAGCAGAGTTAAGTTTTTTAACTGAACATATTAGACGAGCTTGAATTTGAATGAATAATTCCATTGAAATCTTCTGCTTGATTTTGATTGATAAAAATGAATTTGATTTATGCAGATCATAGAATAACTAATATTAAAATTGTTGTTGTGGGCAACAGACAATGTTCATAGAATATATGTAATAATATTTACCGAATCGATTGTACTGTACATGTATTTAAAGTTTATTTTCGCTACAAATAAGATGTCAATTCAATAATATCTCAAAATATATCAATATTTATCAGCAAAAAAGTAATTTTGTTTTATTACTTTTTAACTAAAACCTTCTGTCCGTTTATTTAGAACCCCCACCAGAGGAAATAATTTCGTAATTTCGAGCGAAAAGTATAATTATTAGACAGATATTAAGCCTTCACCACGAAGTATGACGTGAATGAGGCCTAAGAAATATTAGATACTAAGCACTTTCACAATACCTCCTCATTCAGTCTTAATTGAATTATGTGAAAATACATTAGTGATAATGAAAGTTATGACTTTTGTAATAACATAGAACTACGTGTCGAAATGAAGTGCAACTCCTTTGCTCGAAATCAAGATCAATGAATTCTATTTTCATTTTATATTTTATAATTTCACACATTTCATAAGTTATAAGTTTCATAAACTTAAACTCAGAGATTGATTAGAGTTTTTTATCTTGTTTAAAATAGTTGCAAAAGTTGGTAAAGCAGAAGAAAGTTCAACACATTTATAAGAAGGAAAAAACAATATTTTCTATATAACTTACAAAATGAAAACTTTAAACCTTATTTGCAAATTGAAACTTGCATTCCGTGTTTTCATGATTAAACATATGATAAGATGAGATGTTTTTATGTTTTTCAATTATTTAAATTTTGGATTATAATGAACAGGTAGTCTTCAAGTTATTAAGGTCTAAGTTTTTAGTTGAATTTATTTGAGGAAAATGAACACATGTTTGGACTTCGATCTGAGAAAACATGCTTTCGATGATCTGAGTTTCGAACAGACAGTTTATTATTAGTAATAGAGTGTCTCATAAAAGAGTCTCAGGATAGATATTTGTAATGTGGGAGTACAGTAATATGCCTTCATTTCTAAAGAGTAATTAGGGTTAGAACATACAAACTTCTAATCTCATAGAAATGTTGATCACAAACTTGTCTTAATAATAATTTTAATATTTCAAATAATTGATTGAAAAAGTTTTGGCAATTTATAAACTTTAATAACTTTATTTGCATAACTTATGAACTAAGCGTTAAACATGTAAATTATTATTGAGGCGAACAATTCTGACATAAATTAATAAAAGTTCACTTTTATAAATGAACTGAATATCTGACAGACATTAACACAAAACTCAATTAATAACATGAAGGCTCGTTTTGAATACTGAATGTTCACAAATGTTGACTAATATTGAGTTTAAAACAATTTTTGTTATATTTGAGTAAAAGAAATCCAATGACCGATACAATAGAGCCGCAGATGGTTCTTAGCATTGCTATTATGGTCGAAAAACATTTATATCTTAGAATGTGTTACTTTTACTTGTTTTTATTGAACGATTACTCAATAAATTTAGTTGTAGTGTATGTGAGAGCACCTGCTCTCCAACTTTCACTCCGCAAAAACTGTACAATTATTAAATGGGTTCCGATCTCACCATTCATTCAGTCCATATAAAAATAGTTTCAATTCGTTTCAATCAACACTAAGTTGTAAATGTTCTCTATATATATCGACAAGGATTTCATTTTCAACAGCGATTTATTGTAAACATTAGTTATATTTGTTTCAACAGTAAATCAAATGAGATTTTTTCTTTAGTGAATAAAAGAGGTTTTATCTGTACAGTTTTGTCCAAAAGAAAAGCGCAGTGCAATTGCAAAATAAAGTCGTCTAAAATCATTTAATCATAAAACCATTTATTATTACTCACAAATCAAAACTTTTCAAAATCAAAGAAAATCATTACTTTGAAGTTGAAATTAGATTAAACTTGAAGTACAGCTGAAGAAATTCGAATAATCAGATATGAAGGCATGCTTTCTATTGTTAGAATTAAAGCAAATATTGATTAAATTTGAACTAAATTAAAGTTAAATATTATGGCTCCCAATTGTAGTGATTCAGAAAAAGTAAAAATAATTAGTCTTTGGAGTGGTGGCGCGTACAAAATGTTACCCAATTGTCTAAAGTAGTCAAAAGATCGAGAAGAACTGTTGATAACATAAATTTATAGATTAAATTAAGATAAGATAATAAAATCAAAAGTATTCATTTGAAGAATGAATCAATCATTTCAATATAAAAGATTTTTTGTATGGATCATAAATCATTTCTATCGATAGTTTTAGCTCTAATAATGAGTAATTATTGCATTAAAAAAGTGTTCATAACTGCGTCGCTGCCTTACACTCAAGTATATATTTTATTTGAAGCAAATTTGGGCTTTTCTTTTGGTTATAACTGTACTGCAAATATTTGAAATTACATTTTGTATTCATTTCACTCGAATGTCTTTCGGGACTCTTATATGATACAGAATATTATGTTTGAACAATGATAAGTTGCAGACTAAAAACTAAAGGATCAATCAAAGAATGGGGCGCTTCAATCCCATTAATATCGCCCATTGGTTACAATTTATTGCAATTTATAGAAAATTCAACATTTTATTAAAAATGTTGACTCTAGTTAAAAATGAGACCATGAAAGCACAGGTTCATAAACTCGTGACAAAAGATTATGAATGAATCCGGAAATTCGATTTTCGAAGAAAAGTCAGAGAACATGCAATGATTAAAATTTGGACATAAAATTGCTTTCAATTTGAAATCTACTTTATATAGTTTTACGGACACATCTAATATGAACGGATACTTATATTAAATTACAGACACTTTAGTTTTATAATTGTTGGATAAATAAATTTAGATTCAAGAATAGATTTTTTTATTGGCAATTCTGTGAAATGGCATAAATCTTGAATTGTGAACATAAAAACAGAGAATAAGACATCTCGCACTCAATGCCAAACTTGTCTTATAGTACACTTTAGTCCTAAATTAGGCGATGCATACAATTGAGCCTTTTTTCATGATGAGAAAAGCGAAATTACTGGAGACATCAGGTTTAATGTTCATTACCTTCTAAGTGTTCTTCAGATCGAGAAACGCCCTGTTTATGTTAGGAAATCAAAATGAAGACAACAGTAGAGCTATTATTCTCAGTTGGCTTAAAGGTAAGTATAGACTTCGTTTCATTCAGCAAATATATGTCTATCATTAAACAGTGAACTAAAATTTATCGACAAAAGAATTGGTTTAAGGAGAAAATTATCGAAGAATCATATCACGCATTCTCAAAATCCTATACAATTAATGGCAATAATCTATTTCACAGAATCATAGACTTTGTTTGATGAATCATTTTCTCATTAAATCGATTCAACCATTTAATAGCAAACAATTTATAAAATAAATTAAATTAGTTCAGGAATACGGGTTTACGGATAACTGGTTTCAATCAATCATTTTTCAGAATTTTTTTAAAATAGGTTTATTCTAAAATATTGTTTATTTCAATGTTTTTGAAAATCTGGTTAACGTTTGCTTTAATGATTATAAATTTATTGAGTTTCGAATATTGAGCCCTCACATTCTATTGAATATTTTATGTGAACCTGATCTAACCTCTGACCTAATAAAGAGAAAACTTATTTATTAACCTAATAGAGAAAGAATGAATTGAGTTTCAATTCTTACACACTTTAATACAGATTTTATTTTTTAAACTAAATAATGAAAAAGTTTTGCTCTGTAAACAATGACCAAATTTGAGTTTTCCAGAACTGTGGGGTAGGGGTAAAAACTCCTCGGATTTGATATACAGTTTATTCTACTATTACTACAGTATTAAGTTTAGAAAATTAAAAGTTCAACATTAGAAAACTCTGTGTAGTATTTAAAACTGTTATTTAATTATTTTATTCATTAATTTGTTTATTGACAAGTGTTGTTACGAAACAGCACAGGTCTAACACGATCTGCAACAATACTAACTGTTAGCAAAATAAGTCCAGTATTGAAAGAGCCGACTAAAGCCAAATACTTCTTTGACTTCACCAACATTTTTAATTGATTAATTTTATTGATTTTTATAGGTAAAGATCATCCAAACAAATTGATTTTGGGGACCAAATCTGCTTCTCTTCAATGCATTGGGAAATCATATAATTGTTTATTTCAATTAAGTCACTATTCATCAGAAACTTGGCTCAATTTTCAAGAGTAGTTTTTGCGTAAAGGTTTAATAGGAAAACTTTGATTTCAGTGTTGGATCTTGTGATCTGTTGAATTCATTGATTTGTTTGCCAACGTTAATGGCCAACATTTGATGTAAAATGTCTTATAATCTACTTTTTAAAAGTTGTTTTTTTATAAACTCGTGAGTCTGAGGGAAAACTTACACTTGAGATTAGCAAACATTAATGAGATGAGACTTCTCGTTAAATTTAAATTAATGACTCGTATAAACTCGATTGACTGAGCAGTTTAAAAAGGGGGTCATAAAAAAGTTTTGTTGCGTTGAAAACCTGTTATTTTTTTCACTAAAACAAAATTTATTTGGTTTAATGCTCTTTTTCATGACAATGCACTTACGAAAGAGTTAAAGCTAGAGTGTATCCGAATAAACAGAACATGTAGTGAACAGCTTTTATAAGCTTTTTGCAACACTAATCTCTGCTTTTTATTTGCCTCTATTATAATTATAGATTAGGGAGTTTGCAGTCTTTCATTATGCCTTTGATTCCAATCGCATTCAGCTTTGAGATGAAGAAATAGTCAGACTTTCATGATTAGAATATAAAATGAATCGAATTAGTTATAGTGATAAAGGGAATCAAATTAGATAATGAATTACAAAATAAGTTATACAACATTCACATACAATATGCTCTGTCTTACGAACGAAATTCAATTCTAAATCCTATTTCAAATCCATCAAAAGTGAATCAAATTTGTTCATATGCTTTGAATTATTCATAAGAACAAAGTTTTTTGAGATATGTCTCATCAATAATTTGCAAATTCGTTAATACAGTGTATCATTACTTTTGTATAACAGTGAATATGCATTAGTCTTCTAACGTATTTTCATGTTTATTTTAGTCAAAGAATTTGATTACATTTAACAGTTTGTAATAAACAGAGCGTTATTAAGGCAATAGTGCTTCAGCTTCTATTGTAATGTTTCTGTAATACCTTTTATAGTTGTTATGCAGAGAAAATACAAATGCGATTTTGTTCATTCGCCACATCAGCGTTATTACAAAACATACGCTACAAATGCCAGTTATGCTACTCTGAGGTGATCTCAAATGTCAGTCTAACAAATATAACGAATGTCATGTCATTCCATTTATTTTTGAAGTCAGTGAAGCCAATACTTATTATTAAACATCAATACAAAAGATAGAAGAGTGGCGTAACATAGAATTCCTAGTAATAAAATGCTAAAATCATTGCTTTTGAAAACATTACGTGAATAATAAATACAAAGTAAGGAATTTGTTGACGACTTGTGTACCGGTTTTTGTGTCTTCACATATGAATTGGGAAATTGTGGCATATCTTAAAAGATTTCGTACGAAATGAATAATGCAATTTGATTGGCGTTGATTTTGAAGGGACAATGCATCACAAATTGCTCATTTGAGTGTCATATTGCAAGCAGTGGAGAGCACGAGGGAATCATTGCAATATCCGTAACTGCTTCACGTCTATACTCTCCAATAGTTCGTATATACAATTTTCCGCTCTTATGCGCCAAACAATTCCATAGAGAATTGGTAACAACTATTCCATCAATTGCACCTCTAGTAAAAGCATACAAAAAATAGGAAACTCCGTTGCACTTAAAAACTCTTTTCACGTATTATTCGCCACATTTTAGCCATAGTTAGGTATAGCTATAAATTGAGTAACTCATAAAAGAGTACTCTATTCCATGAAAATTCTTGTTAAATGAATTTTGAGCCAAGTTTTGCTTATAAGTTGACTTTTCTATGCAGTTACTCAAAGGTTTGCCTCTAACTCTTTATGCATAAAGACAGAGATGGTATTGAAATTATTAAGTGATGCACATATTTTTCTGACAACTTAATATAACATATAATTTTAATGCATTGCGTTTACACAATAGTCTAACAATTTATTTTGCTTTTATGCCAAGTGTTCCGCACACATACATTAGTAGACTTGGATATGATTCATGTCATCACAGAATCCAGAATAATGCTAACGGCATCTCTTGTATCAAATATTCTTTGTCAACCATTTGATAGCATGTATGGATATAGCAATGCATCAATTCTTTTGATAAGCACTTTCTTTAACATTAAGTCAATTCTAATTTGATTTGCAAACCATTTTGTGCTATAAATACCTGTTATTTGATATGCAAATCAATTTCTATTATCATTATTCTAGAATTCTATTCGAAATAAGAATTATTATTCATTATTTTATGTTAATTTTGAGCTCTGAAATCTGGGATTTCTTCCAATTAGTTTTTGAAATCCTAATTAGAAAAGAAATATCATTTAATATTTATAACTAAAATTCAGTGCATCTAATCTTTTCACTCAATATTATGCAGTATTTAATCATTATTTATCAAATATAGTAATCTCAACATCTTGAGAGAGCTATTATTAATTAAATTTTATAAAATGTTTAACTACTACTACCAGTACTAATATTAGCATAAAATGCACGCAAAAATACCCTTAAAAGCCTCTTTCGTGCATTACAATTACGACATTATTAGGTACAGTACAGGAAGACCTAAATATTAAAGTTAATTCTCTACATTTATTAGTCATAAAATCTATAATAATCTATTTTCTATCGTAAATCAATGTCTTTTCCAATTTATTTGAAAATAAATTTATTTTATTAATGCTTAAAATTTTGAATTAAAACTTATAATGATGTTTGAATGCTTACCGTAATACACATCTAAATATCGTTTAGCTGTCAACTTATATGACACTTCCTGTATGCACAACACTGAATGAATGTCATGCAAAACCTCATTCATAATCTTATGTCCCGAAAAGTTAGTGACTTGAGTGATAAATAAGTCAAATATGCTTTTAGTTTGGGTTGAATTAATGTAATCATCTTTTAATGGATTCTAAGGCATTATTAAAGTTTAAAAAGATTTGACTTCTTTATACTTCTAAAAATACATTCAAATTTTCACAATGTTTGAAATGTTAGAAAATGTTATAACAGAACTCTTTTCTCTTTTGCCTTCAAATGGAAAAATAAATTCTGTATTATATTGAATGCAAAGTTATTCAAAATTTAATACACTATTTTAGCGCCACAAATATCAAAAGTGGTTCCAGAAATGTATACATGGCTTTTGTCACGCTATATTTCCAATACATAATAAACTACTCATAACTCGCAATACATTTTTTTGATGCATAAACTTAGGGAAAATGGAAATCGACTCTATTAGATAACAAAGATTTAGTTGGAAAATATCGAAATATATAAAAATATGAAAGTATAAGTTAGAGGTTAGGGCTCAATGGCTTTGTGTCACGGATGAATCTTTCATGGATTTATTTTGAAGAAGACTTGCATAAATCAATATTTCTATTTTATGTGGCATTCTATGTCTGAATAGAGGGATAGGTGTAATGAACTACAACTTTGAACTTAACTCGAGACTAAGTCAAGAATGAGCTTAACTTTTTTATCCCGATTCCTATTAATGGTAGAAAGTTTATCATGAAATTGAATGACAGGTCAAAGCTATGGACTTTGATAGGGTTGAGTTTTAATCTAATGCGATGTTTACTGTTATGAGACATTGAGCAATGTGTTCGAAGGCAATCCAACTTAAATCCAGAGCTGTTCGTAGTGCAGAGTTACTACTTCGCTGACATGTCTAGTTTTATGGACCGGTGGTCATCAGAAAGATGTAGCCATAAAATGCATCATTTCCTTTCATTATATAGAATACCATTCAAAAAGATAACAAATAAATTCTCTTTCCATAATGGAAAACCAAATAAACAGTTGAGATGAGAACACATTTTTCTAAATATTATTTCAAACTATAAATATGAGACCAAAAAGAAAAAATTTAAACACTCACTCTTTCTTTTTATACTCCCTGGAGTTTTATTGTATCGTATGATGTGATGGCACAGACTTTTAGTACGTGTGTGTGTGAGTGTCTCTAAGTGTATGTGTCTGTAAGCAACGAATGAAAAAGCGAGAGAAACGAGGGATGCGAAAAAGGATGTGTGATATAAGATTTCTGACAATCTTCGCACTCGGCTAATGCCCAAAAGCTGTGGTGAAAAATTGGCGAACGCGAAACGACTTCATTTTTCATCATCATCTCCGAATGCGTTATTCCCTCAGGTAATCATACATAAGCCAATGCACAGCACAATGCAGTGCACAATATCTAATGTTTCTCTACCGATACAGTAGTCACTACTCACTGACAATTTCGAGCATAGAGTCATACCTTCTCTTCACTGCTGGAAAAATGTGAGCTTTTACTAATGTTCAACTTTTCCAGAGAAGAAGTAACCCAAAAATGTGTCAAATATATGATTGTAAATGATCTACAAATCACTGTCAGAAATGCAATAACAACTCTCAAACGATCAAGTTTTGAATGAGAAATTTTTATACAAGATTATGATAATATCTAGAATAAGAATAAGAGATGCATTACTACTCATGTGAATAAAGAGATTCCACTGTATCTGAGGCTTTGTACTGTAGAACACATTTGACTCCTTTGTAGCTAAACTGAAAGCCATCAAAGAGGTCAGGCCTCAAAGCAATATTTTTGCTGAGAAATCGGTGTTGTGATCATTTTTGTCAACTTTATTAAATAAACTTTACATTATATCGTAGACACAAAAGTTATTTTACTATTCATAGCTATAACATGAATACTAAATGTGACCCATTATTACTTTCTTAATTGACAATATAATAAAACTTTTTGGCTAAACTTTAATACACTTGGAGTTTATTTATGGAATATTTTCTGCTCTTTTATTAATTATAATACTGTATATACAAAATTCAATTATTCAAAAGATAATGGGCTTTATCTCCACTTCAGTCTCTCTGCTATTTATTATTATTAGAATTTGTTTTCTACACAATTAGGAAATAAATGGAAATAAACTGAATAATAAATATATCTATAATATAATCACTATTATCAGTGAGACATTCTTCTCCAGTTAGATCCAAATTTATCTGAATGAATAGCAATACAACTACTTTGTTGGGGATGATTATTAAGCGAAGTTAATGGTATTTTCACCTCAGTATTCGAGGCTTCTCTCGAATTGTTATCAGAGAGTTGTGTTGTCTGATTGATATTATTAGAACTAATACTATTATTACTATTACTACATCCGCCGCCGCCTACAACAGAAGCAGTAGTGCTTGCAGTGGTTGTATTGCCAGATATGACACTCAATTGATAAGGAGGTGGCGGCTCATGATTTCTTTGTTGACGCGACAAAGACTGATGTTGATATGAACACAATGCTGATGGTGTTGCTCGTGATGATGCTATCACTCTATATTGTGTTGGCTGTTGTGCCGAAAATACAGAAATGTCACCACAAATGTTAGAGACATGTTCGGGTGATTTGAAAAACGCATTTGGATTCAGTGGTTGAAATGATTCGAGCGGAAACACATGCGGAGAACTTGAAGTGTTACACGAGACTCGATAAACATGATTGTCACGAGTATCACTTCTTTTCCAATATCTCTTACAGACATAACAAGTCAAAATTGTAAGAAACACCGATACTATACATGTCAGGCCAACTATTTTAAGTAGAATTCGAGGACTGAAATTGAACAGAAAACTCATTCTTTATATTTGTTTTCTCCAAAATCTATTTTCTTCTTATTCTATAACATATCTTAGTCTTAAAAATAGATAAATTTGTCTTTTTCTCAACGACAAAACAAATTACAGGCTTTTTCATAGGATTAATCTTTTTTTAAGAGAAGAAAATATTGTGGGAAATAAAAAGTGTTTGAAAACGGAGGCAAAACATACTCGAGTTGAGTCCTTGTCGGATGATTAGTGTGAGTCTGAATGGCTTGACTCCTGCGAGTGCAGCAATATTTATAAGTTGGAGTTCCGCAGCAATAAACTGCTTCTTCATTAGACTTTGTTGGGCAGGAAAATCCAGTATTCCATTTGCCGTATTGGTCGGCATAACCAGCACAGTAATCATCACCAAATACTAAAGTCAAAACGGAGCAGAAAAACAAATATTGATTTTTGGTACTTTGAGGCTGTTTACAAAGTGTGCCCTAATAGCAGACGAGTCACTTCTCAAATGATATATCAAGTCAAGTTATACGCGAAGATGATGGAAATGATGGAGTATTGCTCTTCATCTCCCCTTAGGCAACAAGTAGATCAATATAAAAATATTTGTATCACAAAAAAGAGATTTTATATCATCTGCAACTATATATGAGCTCATTCTTAGTATCCAACAATGCGAAAGAAATGTTTCATGTGAAGAGCAATAAGAGTACTAGTATTAGTATTTTTCTGCAATAATACATAAAAACTCGAGTTCACGGCTTAATAAAGACTAGTATGAGATACGGGATGATATATAAGACTAAAATTCGACACTAAATACTAGTTAATAAGTTAACTTTTCGACGCTTAATTAACTAATATTGAAGACTACAATAAGGCACTGCAATAAGGCCTATAGCAATGCAATTTGGGCTATAGTCTAGAACTAACAAAACAGAATTGTTCGCTATTACTGTAAGACTCATTCCCACCGGATTTCAAACGGATTTCCTATTTCCTGTGCGTCTGTCGTAAATAAGAGGCTTAAGAGATGACTATTTTAGCCTGTGCCACACCAGTGCCTGACTGTGTGGTGCATCCACACACATACATACCTTGATGATCTTCATCGGATGACAATATTCTAACTTCCATTAAGTCCCCTATTTTCACTGCTTCTTTTATTTTCAGCGATGCTCTGCTTCCCAATAAATGCTAACCTATATATATACTGGTTATGCACTTAATGATCCATGTTTTCGTGTATCTACAAAAGTATATTCAAATTTTACTTAATCAATGTTAGCATTAAAGCCAATTATTCTTTGGTTGCATTATATCATGCTTTCTAAATGCTTTGCCTGTACTCTTTTATCTAAAGAACATTTTCTTCTCATATGAATTTCTCTTTTACTTCTTATAACAAAATAAACAATCACTAAAATTCTTAGCGGAAGAGTAACTCTTTACAATTTTGTGAACATTAATGCGAATCACAAGTCTTTTTAATGGATCAAATTTATAGCTCACAATAGGCTGAATAACTTGTTAAAGAAACTTTTTTATTATAAATGCTTAACTTTGCTTTGTACGGATGGAAGACATAAACTTACATCTATGTGTACTTTTTAGAGTTTTAAGACAAAAACAACAAAAAGATCTTAAATTTCGAAATACGAGCAACGATTACTCCATTAGTTTTTGTAATTTATATTATGCGATGTTTTTCAAATGCAGTATAATTGAGATTTTATTGAGCTGTATAATTGATCAGATTCTGAACTTAACATTAAACAAATGAGACTGAAGTGTACGTAAAAAGAATACATTAATTATTTTGATAATTAGAAATTAAAACTCCGAAGCGATGATTAATTTTTTTAATGATGCGAAATTTGATTTGTATTTAGCATGTAAATTAAGCAATATTTTATATCTCATATTCTGATAGAGGGTGTGTCCAGTTGTGCAAACAGAATAAAGTAATCTAAAATTTTATTGCGTATTATAATCCTTGGTTCGCAAATTACAGCTAATTTAGTTTCCACATCATATTAGTATTACTAGACTTCACCAGCATTTCCATACTCTCGCATCAATTCAAAGCTAGCATTTGTTATATTATTTCATATGATATAACTTAATGAAAGTAATGAAACATGAATAGCATATACGGCCACTAATTAGAGACCTTTTCATTTTATTGATACAATCATTTGCATAACTACGTAGGTTTACATGGTTTTCATAAATGCAACTATAATAGAGAGTTATATTTAAATGAACAAAATAATGATAAACTTATTGCTTTCGATTTCGTAGATCTCTATCACTAGACATCCATTATATGATTTTGAAAGTATTTTACGTAAAAAATGTGAATTTTTTGTGACTAATAAATAGAGTGAGTTAACTCAAAATGACAGATGTTGACTTCGCATACATATCTCATACTGTTTATTTTGCATAAGAAAAGAATTGCTAATTTTTTTCCTTCTTTTTGATATATAAGTTTTTATGTATTTTTCTATCAACATATGAATAAATGTGGCCTCAGATACTACTAGTTATAAGACTGCGTGTTTAGATATGAATTGGAAAGAAGACTCGAAAAGAGTGCTCGTATTTCGATATTGCAATAAAAAGTGAAATCTATGCCAAAACGAGAAGAGAGAAACATACATATATGGCTTTTGATTGAAAGATAGGCCATAAAGCAGGAATCATTATGGATTCGACACTAAAAACTTTTGCAGTATGCAATCTAAAAGAGTTGTATGTAATACAAAGTACTATTGGGGCGAATTGGGTTTGTGTCTTATCTACACTTTTTTCACAAGAAGAGAAAGTGTATAGAAATATACGATCAACGGTTGAACGGTTGGTTCGGTCGATAAAAGTGAACATTTATTCAGCGGCCCTCAATGTAATTTGCGCTTCTCTAATACATTCTCTCATACAAATATTGGAGATGCCGAATCAGATATGGGCGGCTATGTTCTAATTTGAGTGAACAAAAGAGCCTATTTTGTTACGTTGGTTTGTTTATCACCTCCAAAAAACCACATTAAGCAGCGCTAATTTATATCTATTTGCACAATAAAACTCTTCTTCTCTTAATTCACAATTTACTATAACTATTATCATAAGCTCACAATAGAAACTGTTACAGAACTCGTTTTATGGCTTAGAAAACCAAAAGTAATTATATTACAGAAAGAAAGAGAGATAGAAAAACGGAATGAAAGAGAATCAAATCTAAATAATTATGCTTTAATTTAGGTTAAAAGCAAATCATGTGGAGTCAACTCTCAATTCTGGAGTTAACCATTTCTATGGCTTAAAAGTTGAGCAAAAGTCTAGTATTTGGGCTCAACTCAATTTGCGAGGTCTTTCGTCATCGCTTTAATATTCATTAATGATGTTAATCGTTTGGAATGGAATTTCTTGTGACTCTCCAAATATGTGCTCTCAGATAAGCGATTCATCAAAAACAGGCGGAACTATGCCTTCATTTACATTCGCAAATGCATCTGCACTCAGACCTAATATAAGCTCAAATTTATTCTATAAGTAATACATAAAACCAATCAGTTAAACAATGCGAAGAGTACTTCTCATCCAATATTAACATCATTTCAATTAAAGATCGAATGTTTGTGACATATAATGCATTTCAGACCAAATTAAAGTTTATCATTAAATGATCATAAGATTGCGTAAAGTAGAGTTAATCAATTCAACTAATTATACTTAACTAAAAACTTACATTATATATAATCAACTGATTCTAGTGCTTGAGGTAATTGAGTTGAGGAATAAAGCAAATATACTTTGTGCTAAAACTGCATAATTATGGGCTCATTTCAATATTTAATCTTTAGTTTCTTAGGCCAGCCCTTATTGAATCATTTTTTAAGCTTTAATAGAAGATTCGATAAGGAATATGAAGGTTTGCCTAATAGTCAACATTTGAAT
>JAQFZT010000708.1:0-21109 GCA_034696325.1 Camisiidae sp.
TTAGAATAATTTTTCACTTGGGATTAACATATATTTGACATGATATTAACCCATATTTTGTTCTTTATTGAGTGTTATTGTGAAGAAAAGTTAGTGTTGATTCCGTTCCTAAATATTTTTCATTTCTATTCCCGTTTCCGTTCCGTTCCTAATATTTTTTTATTTCTATTCCCGTTCCCGTTCCGTTCCTAGTTTTGATTTCTATTCCCGTCCCGTTCCTAATTTTGATTTCTATTCCCGTTCCAAGAATAGGAACGGGAACAGGAATTTGAATTTCTAACCTATTCCAATTCCAATTGTTGGAACGGAATGAACACTAAGAAAAGTGAAACGAAGAAATAATATAGCATTGAAGTATGAATTATCTAAAATCAATAATCTAATACATAATAGAGTGCAGACTCTCGACAATACCTGACAATAAGAGTTCACTCAATAAATTAACAGTTCATTGAAGAAATGATGTGAATAATAATGTTCACTAATATAAGGCATTCATTTTCATGATAGTTTGGAAAAACAATTTGAGATATAGTTGAGAAAATAGGATTTTTCTTGAAAAAGGTTGTTTTGAAGCTACAAAATTGAAATTCTTTGCTTAGAAAACAAAAATATTTCAAACTTTGTTAACTGAAGACGTGCTTTAACTTAAAAGAAAACTCTAATCATTGAGGCGTAACAATTGGTGAAGTATGATCTTAGAAGTCAGTGTTTGATATATTATTCAAAAATCGTGTGTTTGTGATGAGGAAAAATTAGAACTAATTGAAATTCTTAGAGCTGTTTAATGCTAGACTATCTTTGTTTGCCTTGGAATTTGATTAAAGCGTATTTTATAATTTCATCGCAAAGATGGAAAACAATTTTTACGATAATCAACTTAATAAAGGCATTTTGTGAGACATATTCTGAATGTCTTGTATTTTTTTCCATTTGAGTCATACGAAAAAAATCGATTGTTTTTAGTGAATTTCATATCATTTCCTACAACTACTCGTTAGTGTCTCTCATATGGATTAAATGAAGTGTGCGATCACTCAAGCATTTGAAAACATATCTAATATGTGAGGCGTTGTTTTACTTCCTTCAGTGGTATTTTTATCTCTTGATAATTATACTTTAATTGAATGTCTTTTATAAGAAGTTCACTTTGATTTGATTTATTTGCAAATATTTTCATAAATCTATTTTGGATAAAAAAAAGTGAAACCCAGAATTTAATAGTTTTTTTTTAAAATTCTTATCATCTTTTGAAACAGATATTTATTTCCAATAAAAGTTCAAACTATCAAACTCTGGGTTTCTCTTCATTTTGATCATCAATAGATTAATGAAAAACTAAACTCAAGATGAACTTCTTGAGAAAGACATTCAATTAAGTTTATATTGTATTTATTGATGTGTGAAAAATAATTTTTGCACGAATTCGGCACCACATTATGTTAAGGTTATCAAGTTTGAAAACTATTCAATTATTTATTAGGTTTGAAATTTGAGAACTAAAATAGAAGAGGAATAGTAAATGTTGGACTATTTGATGAATTTGAAATTGGATTTTATTGGATGAGTGAATGAAATAAAGTGTATGTCGAATATGCTCTACACTAGTATTGCTTTATCGATGAAGGATTAAATGGATTTCTGAAATATTCTATGAATTTAATTTGAATTCTGTACTCTTCCTCATTCTTCAATCTATTGGTAAGTTTAGTTTAAATTCTAATGAAAGTCTAAATTATAAGTAAAAACAGTCATGTTTTTTGTATGTATAAAACTTTGGATATCAATCCAAAGTTTCCCACTAATGTTCTTCAAAAAAGCAAATTTCCTTAATATGCTTCAGATCAGTGATTGCCAAGTTCTGGCCCGCGGGCCGGATGTGGCCTGCTGAGTCATTTTTTCGGCTACACTTCGTTTGGGTACAACACTGTTTTACTACCCAAAAATTCAATTGAGCTCTAAATGCAATAATGAATTGCTCGAAACCTATTTTGCAAGTTTATTATAAACTTCAATTGAATGCAGGAAAAGGATTGAACACAGAGTTGTATCGAAACGAAGTGCTTCCATTTTTTCTGGCCATCAGAAGCATTAAGAGCTTAAAATATTTTGCAACATTTTGGTGAAAAAAGTTTATTAAACATTTAGAGAACTCTAAATCTGAAATAAATGAATGTTGTTGTTGTGCATCATAATTTGTATAAGTAATTCAAATAACACTTTTATCTTTTTGTGATCACTGACTATGAATAATCAGAATTATATTCGTGTATAAATAATAATAAATTAAATTCAATTTAATATTGATAATCTGCCTCAAATAGTCTTATTTATTTGATTTTTTTCAAATATCAAAAGTGATATGAATGTGCGAACAATTATTAACTGCGAAAACGTAAAACCTTAATCTAATTTTTTTAACTATTCAATTTGAATAGAGTAAAGTTCTCATTATTTATCATTGATCACTGAGGTTAGAGTAACCGGACCCAAAATCAACAACATTTTTCCGAAAATGATGCTTGACCCCTCTCTGCCCTTTTTGGTAGAGGGAATATTATAAGAAATACAAACTTTAAAGGGTTCTCTTCTTTAAACTCGAAAGAAGATAAGCTTTTTCTGGCCCTTTGTGTGAAATGACTTGGCGATCACTGCCAATACATAAACTTCGATACAACTTTGGTAATCTTGGTATTGGCTGAGGTTTTTTGAATGGATTTCAATTTGAATTTATAATTGAAACGATGAAATCCTTCTAAATCTATGAACAAAACGCTCAAGATTTTTCAATCATATCTAAAACATATTTATTGCTATTGTGATCATCAATTATTTATAGCGTCGCATTGACTTCTCAGCTAAAAATACAATACAATGGGACTTATATTTCATTTGATCAAACATTTGACTATATTGTTAAGACATTCATTCGTATAACATATGCGGTGTTTTGTTCATGACTAATATTTTCATCAATTATTTACATTTGTATCGCATTTACTCCTCAAACTTAACGCAATTATGTCTGTTAGACGACAAGTTTATTTTCATTTCTCGTTTTATCTTTCATTTCTTGATTATATTACGAAAGGTCTTAAAAGCTCATCAAATAATAGGAGTGTAAGTGAAGAAAAAGAATGAGAAAAATTGATGATAAATGAATTTTTTATTCACTGATAAACTAATATAAGAACTTTTGGCTCTTTATTTACTTCATACACAATATGTCCAGATTTTGAGTAATTCCGCCTCTTGAGTACCTGTTAGTACTCATAATAAGTGAATTGATAGTAAAAATCGATGCAATTGTGCATTGTCTTCATCAAAACAGATTTAGTATTTCTCATGTGGCACTTCGACAAACAGTTATCTCATTTCAGTCGTTCCTCTCGTGTATTGTCGACTCATCTCTAGTTTTCCATTTTTAGTTTTCCATTTTTTGACTTTTATTCGATCGATAAATAATTAACTTACAAAACAACTTTTTCTGCTCTGGAAGTTTAAGGTCTCGTTAACAACTCAATTAAATTGAATTTTTCATGCAATAGACAAACTCAATGCAACTCAACTGGAATCTTCTCTCAGAGCATATTTCTTTCAACAGATATCGAATGACTTTTTCTTGCTATAATTCTGGTCGAAAGCTGTTAAATCGACTCTTAGACTCGAAATTATGGCTGTTTTGCTCTATATTGAAACATAATCTATTATGTGATACTTGAAGTGCCTCAAAATGAATTATTTTTCAAATGTGGGAAACTTAATGTTTTCTTTCATATCATTTATGCTAAGCAGGAAAGCTCGTTTCAGAATATTTTGACAAGAATTCAATTTTGAGAGTGAATAAAGCTAAAGGAATGCACAGGAGATGACAAATAAATGGTATAAATTATGCGTGAAGGATGTATCTAAGGGACAATTGATATATCTCTTTGAATACAATAATCAAACTAACATGTAGTTTAAGCGCATGCTATTTATTCATGTATGTGTAATAAAAACCACTCCTCAAGCCTGGCAACCGACTCTCTATCGCTTATTTTTTGTGTCTATGCAATACTTATTTGTCGCCTATAAAAATGAATAAAAAATTCTCAATCCCTTTAGCTTTACTCACACTCTTAGCCTAAAAATGAAATTCTTATGCAAAAACAAATTATACAATCTTCTATTTGATGTTAATTTATTATTAAAAAAGATAGAAAACTAGATGATTCATAATTATAGATCAACGATAATTATAGTGAAATTCATATATAAATTGAATACTTAATAATAGAAGGAAAAATAATCTATAATAAGACCTATTAAGCTATGAATATTAAATGAGCTTTATTTTTAGGCAGCACTCAAACTACTTATCAAAAGCTACTGTCATAAAGTTTGAAACTTTGAGTTTATATTGAGAAAATAGCGTTAGAAATTGAACTTCAACTAAATATTTTTAACAATAATAAATGCTAAATAGCTAGTCGTATAGAGTGAGAAAAATAGAAATTTGTGTTTTTATAGAAGTTGATTACCTGTAATACTTACAAAACTTGAATTATCTTTAAGAAATGTATTGTCATGGCAACGCTATTTAGATCAATATCATTTCAAGTTCGCAAACGCTTGAAAGACTGTGGCTTATCTTATAAGAAGACCACATCTCTGAACCTGTTTTTTAGAATAAATAAAAACTATAATTCACCTAATTTTGGATAAGCATGAGCTTGATTTTTATGTCGAGTCTTGTGGACCAAAGTCTTGATCCACGGGCTTGAGCTTATGCAATTCACTAATTTCGAGGAATGGCTTCAAAAATGTGGAGAGATTTCGCACAGAAAATCATAAATAATTCTTAGTCAATATATGAATCAAATAATTTGATGGTCAATGAGTTTCATAAAATTACTGCATTTCGTGAGGGATACAAATTTGAGCACTAAAAAGTGTATAATTATAGCAATAAATTTTGTCGTTCGGTCACTAAAACATATAACATCTCCTTATTTTGTTTTTAAGAACATGAAAATAACTAATGTTGTTGATAATTAACATAAAATGATAATTTTTCGTGTCTTTTATAAGAGAAAATGTATTCTGGAATTCCACAAAATAGAGTGCAGAGAATGTTTGAAATCCATAAAGAACTCTCAATCATCTAATTCTTTAGGATGACTTGACTTCACCCTTTTGTTATATGAGAGCCACTTTAGAAGAAAATAATTTCTAAAATCTTCATTCTTCTAAATTTAGATGACACGTCTCGTTAATGTCAATCTGATTTATGCTCACTTTTTGAGGGAATCTAAATTCCAATTCCAATTTAAATTCCAAATAATCAGCTTATATTTGCTTCAAATGCAATGTGTTTTGAACAATAATTTAAAATTATTTTAAAATAATCATTTCTCAAGTTAATACTGTTATAAGTTGAAGATCAAATTCATAATATTGAACAAAAGTCAAAGGTCAAAAGTAATATAACATAAACATAAGATTTTCGGTTTACCTCTTTTACCCACATTTTTTGACCGGGGTGTCGAAGACCACTTCCAACCCCTGGCTTGCGGAGAAAGACCGAATTCTATGAGCCATAGATGTTATGGCATGCGGAGGATCCGGAAACACCCTTAAATTCTCTACTAAACTGCATTGATTAGTGAAAAAATCCGGATCCGGATCTGGACGAGACAGCCGTCAAGTACAGTCACCTAACCTCTAGGCCATGCTCTCCTCTTATTATTGAACAAAAAATTCAAAAGTAATATTTACATTATATTTATAACTGACTAATAAATGTTTCTTCATTTTAAATGAGAGTTAATTTATATTTTCTACATATTCTTAACGCCACTAAAATTGATTCATTTCAGACATTAAAGTTAAATTTAACTTCTTTTAGTTTTACTTATTTCAAAGTTGAAATTTTTGGGAATTATTAATTTAGGGGTTTGAATTTTGGCGTTTGGAATTCGGGCAAAATGAAGTGCTTCCCTTTGAAATGGTCATTAAAAGTTCAAACATAGACTCAAGCTTTGAATGGGGGTTTCAATCAGATAAGAGTTTCAATAACTCTAACGTTTGTGACTATATTTTTTCTTTTGATTAGACATGAGCTTTGATATTACTTGAAAAACAGTTCAAATGCTTATTGATGACAAGGAAAGTCTTTTAAAAAAAATATTTTTATGATCATTTGTTGACAGGGATGTATGCGATCAGTGCTCACGCTCGGCACTTATGTTCAATGAATTTCAAAAGCTTGTGCTAAATCCTGTGGCTTAAACGTTATAGCTGTGGATTTAATGTGTGAAAAGTAACTCAGACTTAGAATAGTTTAATAAAGCAGAAAAAGAGTCAAAAGTTTTGATTATGTATTCAAAACAATCAACTGTATATTAAACTATGTTTTTATTCATTGATATCCAATTTTTCTATATATAATTATTCAATTCTGATGCTCAGCGCTCACGCTCTCGACCGAAGTCAATTTCTTGAGCGTTGTCCATCACTGTCTATTGAAGTAAAACTTAAGTTCTTATAAGTTAGAAATTTGTTCTTTATTTGCCATAGAATTATGTTTTATAAGCTTTATTCGTCTTGAAAAACTTGCCTCTTTCGATGTACTGCATACTATACTACAGATAATCCACTACAATCCAGGAGATATGAAAGCACTACTACACACCTAATACCGAATCTATCAGTTCAACTTCGAGTTTTCATATCAATTGAGTTCCTATTCATATATCAATCCATTTTCAATGTCTTGAATAAGTTTGAGTGCTCGATATCCTCGAAAAACTACAGCATTTCAAACTTAAATATGGCTTAGAAATGATTTTGATTTTGATATTTCAAATAATATGTAGAAATATTTTTCAAAAGTAATTGATTAACAACTAATTGTTTTGAATTGAATTTTGTAAAACTAAAAAATTTGAAAAATGCTAAAAATATGATGTTGTTTTTCAGGTGATTAAGAATGACCGCAAACATTTCGTGGCCATTGACTAATAATGAATACATGGGTAGTGCTAATGACTTGCCAAATCCACTTTCATCCATAGCATCAGTTCATTACATGCATGCTATGGCTCAGTCGAATCCAAACTCGTATTATACACATCACAACCAGTACTCATCACAACAAGAAGCTGTTTCATGGAATGGTGTCTTAAGACTAGTATTTCTCTCTCTAATATCAACCATAGGATCAATGGGAGGAATATTCGTAATCTCTGCGATCACAGTAATCGAAACATTCCAAGTGAGAGGAAATTGTTATTTAGTGAGCTTAGCATTTGGTCACTTATTGGTCACTATATTAGTCCTTCCAGCGTCGGCAGTGGCCATTATGGCCGGTGTTCCTGAAGATACTAATATATGTCATTTTCAATGGTTAACCACTTTGGCCTGTCTTATAGTGTCCGTCCTATCCTTTATGTTTATGGCTATCGATAACTTCTTCGGCTTGGGTTCTATTGTGACATATGATCTCTGCTGTACAAAGTGTCGCATTGTATTGATAGTGGCCCTTATTTGGACAGTTGCTATAGCTTTCCCTATTTTACAACACGTTAATAACTTTGGGCCTGAGTTTTGTAAAGACAAGCGAACACTTAAAATTTGGATTGATTTTCATCCATACGTTCTCGGTATGATTCCATAACTTTTATCATTTATTTACAATCCAATTGCTATCATAACTTTTTTCATTTACTAAATGGAAAATAAGTCAATAGTCATACTTGTATCACATGAGACTTCAAACTCTCAAAAGTCCAGCTCTACAAACAAGAGTGCATTATATCTATTACTATTGAAAAATTAATTTCTCAAATGAAAACACGTTGGAAGCCTCAGAATCTTTACAATCCTCTGTCTTTATATTTAATGCAACTTTTAGTATCTGTTAATCATTTCAGTTGAAAATTAGATTTTTCTCGCTCTACATCTGCCATATGTTATTGCAAAACTTGTTAACAACAAAGTTATCAAATCTCTAATTTAATTAAATTCTTATAATTATTTTCATAATTATTCAAATTTACTTTAAACATAGGTTTTTTAATACTGTTTACTCTCATCACAATTTGGTATTTCACTCGATCATTATTCCAGTATAAAAACTATAAAATGCAAATCGAATCGAGGGGTGATCCGACGGCAGCATTCATATTAACTGATGGCTATTTACTCCAGTCAAACGTAATCGTCTATTTGATATCACTAGCCATGTGGATGCCTTTGGTATTAACCATACCTATAGATAATAATATTATGAATTCAAGTCTTCCAAGTTTTGTTGAAAATCAAAATATGAGGCGTAAAGTATGTGCGTAAAAATTGAATACTAATTAATTGCTAAGCCGATGATTGTCAACAAAACGTGATAAATAAGACTAATTTAAAAGCCTTGAAAATATGAAAAATATTGATTGAATTTTGCATGGAACAGGTGGTAGCGATGATCATCGACCCGATAAACCCCGTACCACAAGAATATTTGGACACTATGTGGTGGATCGCATTATCGAATTCCTGCGCTTATTCCTATTTATACGCGGCGACAAACCGTGATTTTCGCGAAGCATTCAACAAATTATTTTATTACTGTTGTTGTAAATCACATGTTACTTTTGCCAGGAAGGGCGCAGCCATGAGAAGAAACTTTGCTGCGGATTCTATTGGACTTCGGGTTCATATCATTCCTGGACTCAACATTTACGCTCAACGTAAAGACGCCACTTGTACTACTTCTTATAGAACTGGCAGTTCAGGCATGGGATCCACTGGAAGTAGTGGTTCTTACCATCACGGCGGAGGCTTCTTGAGTGGAGGAGCTTTTGCCAAATCTTTCCAATTAAAGTCTTGTGAATTATGAGACGAGACGAGAATGTACTTCGAATTTTTACTTCAAGTTTTACTTATAGTAAATATTTGTATTTCAGTTCAATATAAGTTATATAAAGACATGTTTAAAAGAAATTTATTTATAATCCAATCAAACCGTTTAAATAATAAGTTATATACAGAAGTGCCAAATATTGAATAATGGCAGAGATTAAGCTCTAATCGAATGATACAGTTATTGCTGTATATAGTCATGAGTTAGTTAAGTATTGTTGTCTTCAGGATATTCTATAGTCAAATGTCTTTTAAAACCAAAACACTTTCTGTAACGGGATTTGTATATAAATTAAAGTTATAAAAACTATAAAAATATGCTATAAGTGTTACAATCGGACCAAATGATAATCTGTGACACAAAAACCTTAATCCATATTAAGAGAAAGCATAAATGTATGAATGAAAATTTCAATTACTGTAAAGTTTTTATTAGAATTTTATCTAAAATATCAAAGTTTATAAATATGAAGGTGGACTTGTAAAGAATCACTTTAGAACAAATGAGTATCGAATTCATATTATGATAAATATTGAACTATATTTTCACTGATACTAATAAGTGATGATCAAATATTAATGGCTAAAAATGAATGGCCAGAGAATAAGCACTTTTTACTCATTGAAAAATAGATCTTAATCGTGAATTTTTGTAATAAAAACTAACTATATCTTGTCGTTTGAAAAAGTCATTCTATACTATTTAAGCTGATTCTAACCTTTCAAAGAGAAAGATATCTTTTGTATAAAGAAAACTCCAAATGAACACCTTCTGCTTAAGGATTTCTTTAAGTCCATCCTTCGGATAATGTTAAATAATATATAAAAATAGCTTAAATGAAGTATAGAAGATAAGAAACTAATTAGAAGTCCTCTATTTATATTGTGAATCGGATGTTTAGAGTAAAAACTTGTTTATGTGACATAAAATGAAAGCTTGACTGTTATATTCACATATAATTAACTATTGTTTGTTTGAGATAAAACAGAAGGGTTTCCAAATAGAAAACTATCATTATCTGGTAACGGATCAATTTTTCTGTTAAATCTGTCCACTTTTGATATTCATGCCATCAGAGGTTTAACAATTGTATACGTATTCGTCATTTTGATGTGATTTGTATTATATTTACAGTATATTTTAGTCGTTGTAATCAAATTATTATAAAACAAATTACAGTAAAATAAATTTTCGTAAAACCCATTTCAAGTTCAGTTTACATTGAAAATTACGTTTCAATTGTTTCCAACGCTAATCCATTTCGTAATTATAAATAGAAACAATCAATTAATTTGCAAAAATTAATTAAAAAAAGGATTGCATTTATATTAATTAAGCTCTTTAACAACTTCTAAGCTGCTTGAACTTGAAAAAACAATTTTCAAAAACTAATTTCATTCGAATTAATTTCAAGTTAATTAATTCAGTAGAGATGGGAATTGCATACATGGGTGGAGAGCAATCAATCATTCTCTTTACTATTGTTACAAATACTGTAAAATTAATGGTTAATTAATTACAGCTCTCAAAAATGAATATCTCATACTAAACATCATTTAAATTCATAATAAAGTTATGATTTCTGTCATGAGAAAGTCTAATAGAATCCAAAGAATCTAAAAACTAGAATAATTAAATTCTTGTGATGTGAGTACGAATTATGGGTGGAAAACAGGGACTTAAGTGTTTGATATGGTATTTTCAAGATTGATATAGAATTAGAATCTGGTTCAAAATTAGGCAGTTTCACTAGAGCTGCATATTTTCAAGAAATTAGGTTTTCTAGTCTCGCAAATTTATTAGACTCGTGTCTCAGTCTGGTCTCAACTATTTCTCGAGTTTCAAAAACATAAAAACACAAAATGGTTAAGCTTTAAATGTTGAGTTTCATTTAAACTTGAAAACATTAATTATAGAAATGTTTGGAATTTTCATTTAAAAATGATTGGCTGAATTTGGTTTGAATTTCAAATTAATTTATATATTTTTTTATGCTATGCTATGCTATATTTTTTTAAAAAGCCTTCAAGTTCTGAAATATAGATCAAATTCGTAAAAATCAATTTCGAGATTCGAAGAACTTAGAACTGAAACCCAACTCTAATATAAACCATCAAAATGTTGTCATATTTGCAATCCCGATCCTGAAATCTCTGGTGGGGTCCTGAAACCGCTGTTTAGGCTGAATCATGGAAAAACTTTTAAATTGTAGAAAAATGAATGATAAATTGCCGCAATTCTTCAATAGAAATGATAGGAGTATAAAATCCGTCTTTCGCTCTATTGATTTTGTAAAAAAGAATAGACTTCAAAAATTTATAGATTTCATTCTGGTATTTATGTTGTTTGTCGTAGTTTTATTGGGACATTAAAACAACGAAAGATATACTTCTGGCAGAAGTTTACACTAGATTCACATTTTCCCTATAAATAACATTTTGTCTGTAAAAATTTATTGAGATTTTACTTTGATTTTAAATATTAATTTATAACTTGAATAATTTTGTTTATTTTGACTTATAATGACTTTTTGTAAGTTGAAAGTTGAAAGGTTTTGCAATTCTACAAATGTTGAATTTTCTGTACCATCAATACATTAACTGATAATAAAATGATTGATTTTCTCAATGATTAGCTTTAAAAGTTTCTTAAATTACTCATAAATATTGATGGCATAAATGTGAATCTTTTGTTTGTTATGAAAAAGTTAATGAAACTCTGAATTTGACTTTTTTACATCTCTTTGTTATTTAAGTTCTTTTGAAAATTGATTGCTTTGTCAATGAGTCTAATTTGATAATAGAGTTGCATCTCTTATAGTATAGTATTTGTAGTACACAAAAGTATATAAGTTAAAAATCTCGCTTTTATCAAATTCAGGAACAGTACATTACATTTGTTGATCATTGAAGTGTTTCCCAAACTTTCTGATCATCAAATTAAACCAGTCATACATCTGAAGCAATTAATTAATATTGAAGATGCAAAATATATTTTATATAATAATTTATTATGCATTGAGGTTATACATCATAATAATGAATTGCTTAATTAACTTATTATAATTTGTAACCAACACTTCTATATTCAACTTCTATATTATGCTTCACTCAAAATATGTATTAAATAAGTTTCCATTACTTTGAAAAGTGGTAGCTGTTTGTCAATCAAATAAAGAATTTATAGTCTCATAAAACATTGTCACTTATTGTGATTGACAAAACAGTACCACAAATGTTAGGGTCACTAAGAAAAAAAATCAGTTTATTATTTATATAAGAATTTAGACATTTTGCAAGCTAACAGTCTCTGATCCTTTTATTCTATAAATTAATGCTTATAAGTTTGAGAAAAATAATGTGGTGTAAGTGTTTAATTTCACGTGAATTTTCAATGAAAGAACACGATTTTTCTGAAACTTTTTTGGCTGTTTGAATCTTGTAAATTAAATGAATTTATAGATAATAATGATTTTTCTCATAGAAAAGTCCTGGAATATTCGGTAAATAATTTGTGACATAATTCCCTGTGTGATATTGTAAATGTAAATCAGGTTATTCTATGAATACTTGAAGGACTTGAGCTCATTGTCAAACTTATGATGTAAAGTATTTGAATATTTGCAATATTTTTACAGAATTGTAACAAAATATATGTTTCCATTGTATTGAATGATACAAAACCGTATGATTCATGTGATGATTGAGTGAATAAAATTGTTCACAAGGTTTTCTGATAAGTTTTTGTTACAATTGTCCTACTATTACACTCCAATAAAATGAATAGAAGAGTTAACGCTGAAAATCTCAATTCTATTCAAAGTAAATTCTATTGAATTTAAATTGTGAAAAATTTGAGAGAATACAAATAATGGCAATTAATTTGAGCACATTGTCAATAGATTTTTGAATTTTTCTTGTTATTTACTTAGAGTTTGTCAATATGCTATTTGAGTTGAAACTAGCTTTCAAAGTATTCCATGTGATAATTGTATAAAATTCAATTGTAATTGTAATAATATTTTGTGATATTACATCACAACTGAGTAAATAAGGATTCATTAATATAAATAGAAATCATACTTTGCTCGAAAGTAATTATAGTCGAGAGAAAGTTGGAATTCATTTCGAAAAAATGTGCTCTCCAAAACTTATTTCATTATTGTTATTAACTATTTGTATTATCGATACTGTCACCATTGCTTTTGCTGATGACGGTATGAATGATAATGGCATGAAAAGTGCATTCCCTATGAGGAGAGCTTTATTAAGTGCTTGTGGCGGCTCAACTCCTGGTAAGTGATTCAACAATTATTATATATATTTTGAAGAATTAAATTTAATAAGATTTATATCTGCAGCCTCTGATGGAGGAAATGGAGGAAATGGAGGAAATGCGCAAGCACCAGGAAGAAGAAGACAACAGAATAGACAGAATGGAAAATAAAATTCAAATTCAAATCATTGGAGATAATTTTATTTCAAATGGAAAAGGGGAGGGAATCAGACAAATTAAATTCAAATAATTAAGACAAATAAAATACAGTTTAAGCATTAATATTTCAAGAAATCATTATTTATTCAAGAAAAACAATGTGTTATTCACTTAAAGTTATTTTACTCTCAATACTAATGTTGCAAATAATTGTTACTTTTGCGAACCCGACTTAAATCTCAATTTTCTTAATCAAACCAAACCAAAGCCATCGAATAGCGACCCAAACCTTATGGTTTTGATGAAAACCAAACGAATAAGAAATAGAGACTTTTGTGTTATAGATTTCAAGTTTAAAATATATTTTTACAAAATTGTATGAATGAAACCAACAGAATATTTGAACAGTTGAAAAAAATTCGACCAAATGAAATATAACCAATTCAAAGGAACAAACATTATTTGATACATATTTTGCAGTTTTTTGTTAACATATTTGGCCCAAAATAGATACAAAGATGCCAATTGTCAAATTTTTGCAATTAAATTTGTACAGAAAGTACAGTAATTGTGTACCGAATGTTATAAAATGATCTGAAAGTCAAATTGAGCGCTTATTCAACAAAACTGGTTTTTATTGATTTATTAAAATAGAGTTTTCTGAAGGAAATCATGTTAAGTAAATGGAATACTTATTTGATTGCAATAAATACATGCGATTAGTTGAGAATTTTGCTTGTCTAACTCAATTAGAGGTTAAACCTGGTTTTATCTTTAAAAATTCCAATACTTTTGAGGAATCACTAGTTCATGAGTGCAAATCAAATCAAGTCTATCACCTGTTAGCACATGAACTTCTTATGTTATCAGCACATGTTATCCGATAAGTCGTATCCTCTATTACTATACACTTTTAACATGATAATCACACTAATGCTCTTAAAACTATAAGTTAATTTCATCATAAAATAGAAATGAAAGAGATATCTAGAAAAATTGTATTAACTTTCGATACAAGATATACGATGTAAAGGAATTGATTGTTAGAGTTCTTTGCATTTTATTTGAACCGGTATTTTCTTTTTGTTTGAATTGAGTTCATGAAAACATTTGTAAGCAATTCAATAGAAATAAGAAGTCTCTAAGAGATAATTAACTTAATTTTATTGAGTGATTCAAGTGTTTCAATTGATTAAATTAGATTCTTATATTAGTTCCTCATTACTCAGAATTCTTTTATCATTTTCAATCAATAATTAGTTTACACATAATATTACAGATGATCCGCATTTATATTTTCAAGTTATTTAATTTCATATTTCTCTTAATTAATTCTTTTTTCTTTCATTCATTCAACAAAAAGGACTCAAGAGCACAATATAAAAACATTGTTACAAATTTGAAGGAGGAATTGGTTAAAAATTAAAATTTTCGTTCCCAATAAACTTCCGCTTTTAATTTTTTTATCAATTTATCAGTATTTATTCTTAATCATTTCCTAATAATCTTTCTTATTTGAATAATACAACAAAGTTTTGATAGTATTTCAAAAATAAATAGTTTATTAAGAAAATATTATGTAAATGTTAGGTTAGTAACACTGATATGTAGTTACTAGTTATGATTATCAGTGGAGTATAAAAAGGATTAATACTTAATATAATATAATAAATCACTCGATTTATATCTAAAAATATTAATAAAATTATATCCAGTTAAGAACTTTTTATAGGAGCCCATAGACAAGTGGCGGAATATATTCAACACACAGAATGTTCAAGAAAAACAAATCAAAAGTAAGATAATTCCATAGATTTTATTCTTAAATATTTTCAAAAAAGTTTATTATCTTTACGATTAGTGACAATCTTCTGAAAACTTTGTTGAAATTAAAAAAACTTCTGTCACTAATGTGAAAATGTGGTAATACTATGATTGTGGTTCCGCTACTTTTGTTTTATCTTCTGTCAAGTAATTTATACTCGGAATTTGCATTATATTTTTGTAAGAATAGTAATGTATAGTATCAAAAAACATAATCAAAAATAACATATAATTAAAAAGATGTCAGTTTTACTGCTGGTTTGAAGACAATAGTTATTCTCTAAATATCATTTCTAACTTTCGCAAACAGTGGAGACATTATTTTTAATATTGATCTTATTTCAAATGTGCTGACAATTGAATTTTTCTCTTGTGGTGAGAATTAATTAGTCTTTTAAAATCTTTGGTCTTTGAAAATGGATGAGCAAAAGTTTCGACCACATTCACTCTCATTAGTGACAGTCACTTCACTTTTTGAGGTAATTTCAATTTAATTGCTTAAGTATGTGATCGCTTTATAAGCATAATATCTAATAAATTTTTGCATAAAAATAATTAGTTATTATTGAATATTTGATATAAGTTTCAAGTTTGTTGGATTAACATCATTGAGTTAACATTTGATTATTTTTGACTCAATTGTTGGTTAAATATTTGAGATATGATAAAAACCGAATGTTAATTCTCAAATGTTTTACGTGTTTCGGTATCGGTTTATGCATCAAATCATTTTTGTCCTCATTAAAAAAGTAATAGGATTTCAATATTGAAAATGTTGCCCAATCAAACTCTTTAGGAATTTAAAGCATTTAATCAGATAATTACAGGAATGAGAATTGCTGTGAAGTTAATTAAAGAAAAAACTGCAAACTAGAATTTTGACCATCAATATCACAATCAGTAATTATTCATATTTTTTTAAAAATCCCTCATTTTGTGTTGATTTTCAAAATCTGATAGTTATCGGTTGAATAAGATTTTTATTCGTATTTCAACTGAAATAATAGCATTCTATGGAAGACCAAAATTGACAAAACAGAGCTCAGATTGAGGGTCAATAGTTTGATCAGTAGTCTAGTTCAGGTATCGTCAAGTCATTTTTGTAAATTGAAGTCAGAAAAGCTTATAATTTACTGAAAAATATTGTTAATTTGAGGAGTGTCTGGACACTCTAGCCATAGTGATCTATGATAAATAATGTGAACAGTTTTTTTTAACACTGATCGTAAATTAGTTTAAAAATTATATGTTAAACTGTACTTTCAAGTAACAGGGTTAACATTTTTGCAGATAATAATTGTTCGCACATTCATAGATTCCGTTCACATTCATTCAAGTGCTTCCATAGATATCATTTTCTTAGCATTACTGAGAATAAGAAAGACTATGTCAGGGAATTATTGATATAATTGTGATTATCTATAGCTTGTAATTCAATTGACTGTATTTCTATTAATTCTGATAACCCTTGAAGTCTCAAATTAAAGGTTAAACAAAAAATTAAAGATTGGTCGGAAAGATTTTGAAAATTCACGAATAGATAACAATTTTATTTAATTACTCATTCATTTAAATTAATTGATTTTAGATATTGAGTTCTCTAAAAGTTTGTTAAATTTTTCTCATAAGAAAGTTACAAAATATTTTTAAACTTTAAATTCTTCTGAGGACCAGAAAAAATCACTCAATCCCAGGCTTAGAGAAAATAGAGTCAATGTTTGTATTTTCTTAACTTTTCATAACAATTACATAATTAGAAAGTTTTCTCTCGACATTTTTTGTAATGATTTTTTTGTTAAATATATCATAAATGAATTTTAGATTATTTTTGTGGTAAATATTTTAAGAAATTGATGAATCCTATAGATTTGTAATGTTTCTCGAGATTATTTTGCTGTCAAATCTATTGTCAAATTGTCTATATATAAACTGATACTGTGTTCATGACAAATGTTTAATCTATAACATTGAAGATATGATTGATTTAAGAAAATACATATCAGAGAGTGTACTTGTTTGACATCTTATTGAGTTATAAGGATTTATGAACGCATTGCACGGAAATGAAATGTCATTAAATTGTTGCAATCTTTCAATTGAACGGTCACTGATTGCCTCAAATCATTTTTCCAATTTTCTAATGCATTAAATTTTGAGCTTTTAATTAATTTAAAGAAATCTCTAAAATTTGGATTTTTCTTTGATTTTTTCATTTTAAATAAAAGTGTTGAGAGGTATTGAACCGGAAATACTTCTCTACTTGATCTTGATTTGTAAGTTATTTTCATGATCGGTGCCATATATATCATGTTATCTGGTCTGAAGTCTATGGCACTAATCCACAGATCAATACAATGTAATGACTAATCGATTGAAAAACTTCATATAAAACATAGCATAGGATTTGTTGATGATAGGAATCAATAATGAATTGAGAGGAAGCCATTCCTTAGATAAGTTATTCAGCACAAAATTGTTATAATTACTGGAACAGTCTTTAAAACAGGTCTTTACTTGAACTTCATAGTCACTACTGATAAGACAGAAAATTTTTCTGATTAGTCTTCATCAAAATTTCAATCAATTTATTCATAAATAAGTTTCATTTCATTCAAGTTCTTTAAAATTCAGTCACAAAACACGATTCAGCCGATTGACGAACTTGTTTAAGAAATTTCAATAGTAAATATTTATAACTCCACTTCACTCTCATTGTTATGGCTTCTTCTCTAATCCAATTAAGAACTTTGTAATTAAATTTTTCTCTCATAAAGTGTGAAGAAAGTTTTAGAATAGGTTTGGATTGAGTTTTAAAAATTTGCTCTTTCGAGTTCAAGTAACGACTTGTCATGACAAATGTATTTGAGCTCAATTTACAACAATAAGTGACAACATTCCCAAATTTGTCAATTAATCTTTTCAAAATTTTTCGTGTGATTGTCTATTAATGTCATTAAACTCGAAATTCTCTCTGAAAGCACTTCAATAAATTCATTGAACAATAATCTTTACTGAATGAATGTCAATAAAACTGTGACATTTATTTCATGAGACATACAGTTATTGAAGACAATAAGTTAGTCCAGTAGTTCTGAATACTATAAGAAATAGTAAAGTATGCAATTTAACTTTTGTTAGAGTGAATTAATAGCAACGCACTCCACAATAGAGTACCGCATAATTATTATTGCGAAGATTAATGAGAATTAGTAGTAAAGATATTAATCTAAAGGTCTAAAATTAATGAATTGACTTCAAGTTTGAAATTTTTCTTCATTTCTAAAGGATAAAGTGATTTTTAAAAAAGAATAAACAGCTCTAATAAACTTTTGATAACAGCTATAAACTGATTACATGCAAAGTTGATCAACTCATATAATTTTAATATTTAGAAATTTATCCTTTAAATCAAAGATGATGTAAAGCCATAATAATTATTTGATGGAATGAACAAAAATAATAATTGATTGATTAACGCATTTAGAAATTTTCCATATGTATGAAAAATGGTTTAAAATACATAATAATAATACTTTATTGAATAATAACTTGTTTAAAAATGACAAAATTCAAGAAACATATCAGCCTTGAGATCTTTATTTGAATGATAGATTATAAAAGTGAACTTTATCTCTACGTTTAAATTATAGACAGAAAGATGAGATATCAAATTATTCATGTGAATAATCCTTGCAATTCTTTATTGCCCAATAAGTAATAAATTATTTATCATTTAAAGTCATTTTCACATTTGACTTACAATAATAACATTCTGATTATCAGGAAAAAGATCGTGTATTCTTTGGTTATAGCGGTCGCCAAAGAACTCAGAAAATGGGTATTTCAAACACGAATAATTTGACGAATTTTTACGCGAATGAAGTTCTCGAAACTATAAACGAAATGAGTTCAAATGAAGCGCCGACAATCACAATAGATCACGGATCAGATCCAGATATCAACGTAACAAATAGTTTGAATAATAACATTAACACAAATGGAGTGATAAGAATAAGAGCTGAACTTGAAACTAATAGAGAAACTTCATTAGTCAAGTATTTATCCCCTCCATCTCATCGACGTTCAAGACGTGCGCCATCAGAAAATGGATCGATTGCATCGACTACCACTTCATTATCAAGTATTTAAAGATTATTTATAATTGAAAAAATCTCTTCAATCAAAAGCAGACTAAAAAATAATAACAAACTTTGAAATTTAGGCAAAAAATCGCGTCACTCGACATCTGTGCATTCAGTTAAATCCAAACATACCAAAGATGACGACAATGTATCTATTGGTGGCTGTAGTCTCGGTCCGAGCACTGATTTCAGTATAGACACACATTTCGATGACGGAAGAATGAGTACCCGATTAGTTAAATTTGTATCTGTTATGTACGCGATTTTCATTGTAATATCTGGGGCTATAGTTTGTGTTAAAGATCTCAATAACGCAGTGAGTGATAGTAATCATCTATTCATAATCATAACCACTTTAATTGGGTTTATTTGGATTGGTTTTCTTCATTGGGATATTCAAAAATACAAGCGATGGGCAATTGAATTCTTGAAACCTGAAGCACAAACAGTGAAAGATAACTCAGATAATAAATCAATTAATTCAGATTTTGATAGCGTCAGTATTTCGACTGCTGTTATATTTAATACATATAGTAAACCACAAGCAGATGATACCAACGCTTCAACAGTATCACCATTTGAATCAGCCTATCGTTTTCTGCATGGAAAGCATTCTGGAAACTTTTATCTTAAGTGCGGAATGACAGGTATGTTAGGCTTACTCTATAATAACTTTTTTCAGTTACTTATGTTCGCACTCTATTCCAGTGTTCAATAATTCATGCGATTATTACAACATCTTTTTTATAATTTAGGCAATAAATAATAGGGTTTAAGTGTTAGGAAACATTTTTATCCTAATGTTTCATATACTTAAAGCTTTGAATTAAAAGATGAATAAATCAAGGATTATGTGAATATGTCATGAATTATCGAATTATTTTTTTTTAATTTTGCTTTTATTGAGAATGTGAAAGAAGAAAAAATATTAGTCAGACTTTAATGTAATGTGCGCTCAATTCCTATAAGTTTATAAACTTTGTCTTTTTAATGTCTAATCAATTTGATAGTAATTAAAAAAAATTATTTTCTTCTTTTATAGATAAAATTTTCTTTTTCTACTAAAATCTTTATTAAATTAGTTGAATATTTTAATAAAATTTCATACTAAGCGAAACATGTTATACAAGTTTCAGTACTCATTAATAAAGAATAAAATATCAAGTGTTTTAGTATTCATTACCGGAATTAGACCTGTTCAAAGTGTCCAAAGTCTTTGGCCCGACTTTTCCTGTCTCAATTGCTTCTGAATATGTCAAGAAATTTCTTTTGAGTTTCATTTGATTCCAGATTTAGAGAAATTTTCAAAAAATTGAAATCATGGGTTACATTATTGAACATAATTTCATGATAGCTATCTTTCGAGAATATTCTGTCTAAGCTTAAAATATTATTCTCTTATATATTTCAACTGAATATTATTTAGTTGATTCTTTTTAGCCTTTGGGACCTTCCCTACAATTCTAGCACTCTTTCCAGCCCGATAAAACCCGACTTTTTAGGTCGGGTCCACCCGACTACTTAAGTAGCCCGATGTGCATCTCTAACCCAAACATAAAATAAAATGAAATAATTGAATGCTTTAATTAACCTTAGGTTGAAATGATAACTAAAGTGGAACTGATTTTGAAAAAATAAGTGAAATTTAGTTTTGTATTTGATACAGTATTTTGTTTCGGAAGTATTATTCATCAAGGCGTCAATTTAGTACAACAAATACACTATTACGCCATTGGGATCACAAAATGTCAAAATGTCATCACTCTTATGGTTCATTCAATACGATGCCTTTTCTCATTTTATCAACTTT
>JAQFZT010000709.1:0-21099 GCA_034696325.1 Camisiidae sp.
GAAGAAGAAGAAGAAGAAGAAGAAAAGGCATAGTTTTGTTTATTTAAAATTTTTTGTTGTTGACTTGTTTTTTGTATTGAATTGTATTAAAATTTCATATAAAATGCTATTTATATCAAAAATACATTTAGATTGTTATTGCATGAACTGAAACTTACTTCTAAACTTCAAATTTATTTTCATAAAAAATTCTCGAAAATTCGATTTTAAAGAAAGCAACATAAATTTAAAATAACAATTAATTTCCCACTTTTCAGATCTCTTTTCTTATTATATAAATATATGATTTTAAAAATTTGATTGCGTGAAAGTTTTTTTTAAAAATTTAATCAATAATTTTCTTGATGTCCTTAACAAAAAATAACAAAACTTTCCTTTGATTAAATGCTTTTACACCCAAACTCTAAATATTATCTCATTGATAAGATTACTTTTCTGACAAATGTCCCAATTTTGATATCAGAATGAAAGCAACTTTTATATTATTCAATTTGAATGCACTACATTTTTAAATTGCTCAAAGATTCCGAAAGAGCTCGATAAGTTAGATTTAGACAATTTTGGTATTAAAAACAGGTGCAACGAATCAAAACACATGAGACAATTGAATGAACTATGCATGAAATTAGGAAACTCTTTGAAACTAGTGAAAGCAATAATCAAAGATAATTATACTGAGAATTTTCTGGCGGCTATTACTTTGAATTTACTCTTGAGACATATTCTCATTAATGAAATTTATTGTTTAAGCCTTATTTTTCTAATTTTTTTTTAGAAAAATTGCTTTTCATAAATAAATTAATGTTTTTGTTGCTAAAAAGTCTTATTATTGATTATTTATAATACTTATTCTTTTATGTAAATGTGATAATTTTTAAAGGTTTTTTTAATTTTAAATGCCAATAATGATAAATGCAAAACAAAAGCTTTATAAGCATTTCTAACCAATGTTCTAACTTGTGTTTTTTAGCTTAAGTCTAAGTATAAGGCAAATGAAAATCAAGAAATCAATTGGCTTAAGTCAGTCAAAAGAAAAACTCCTGAACCAATTAACACTAGTTCTAACTAAATGTATTAAAATGCAATAAAGTAGAAAAATTTTATTAAAAAAGTTTTCTTATCTATACAAAGCGATCTAAATTTATAATTTATTTTTGTCCAATCTTTTAAAAGATAGGCTCAAATAAATATAAAATATTAATTTGTAATTTTATCCAAATTTCGTATCAATATTTCTCTAGTCAATCAACTCATTAATTCAGTTACTTTTCAATAGAGCTGGGTATCGGGTCTCAAAACTTGACCGAAAATTTTGTTGTCGGGTCTCGACCAAGGGGAAACTTGAGACTCCTTCGGGTCTCGGAGCTGATTTCTAAAACTTCAATCCCTGTATTTTATAGTTATTTGAGGAAAATATTAACTTTTTAGCTAACTTTTCTAAGTTTGACAGAGAAATAAAAATTACTTAGTTTTAAAACTAAATTTGGTCAATACATGTATACTCCAATTTTGGAATAAGAACTACAAACACTTCATTAATTACTATTTTTTAAGCTATGGATGTAATTATTGTTGTGTAATGCCCTCCAATTTGAAATAAACTCCGGCGTTTTTGACTCCTACGTGGTGTCACGCCAGCTCTTAAGAGTACAGAGCACTAGATGTAATTAAACATTTAGAAATCAACAATTAAATGTTTTAAAACTATATTAAGTTTTTCATGTTTTGAAAAATCGAGAATTTCGAGACTCTGTCGAGATCCGACGCGTCTCGAGGTAAATGAATTTTCGAGACTCGAGAAACTCATTTCTCGAAAATACCTACCACTACCTTTTAATGAACTCAATGATAAATTAGTCGGAAATGTTAAATTTTCAAGAAATGTTGAATATTCAATATAATTCTGAATTAATAGTTTTTGATTCTGAGTAATGGCAGTACAAATACAATTTGATTGAATGGCTGTTTCTGTATCTCATTCTAGATTCTAATAATTATACAGTACAGAGTATAAGACAACTGCAAATTTAAAAAATTGATGATCAAATTTGCTTAAATATGCTCAAAAAGTCTCAAATTTAATTTAAATAAGATTATAATAATCAGCTCAATTTGAAGTAACGATTCGATTACTTAAAATTCTGTTTATTTATGTTTATTCCAAATATTTGATACATATTCTGAATAATCTTTGTATTTAAATAAATTTGATCTCAAGTTTCAATAATTAAGCTGAGTTCACATGAAAATTAAACTCAGACTGAAAATCAAATCCTAGATCCAGAAAATGTTTGGGTGAGGTCTCATTAAACTGAACAAAGTTAATGCCCTTAATTTAAATAGAGTTCGCATTAATTTCGTGATTATTAAATTTGATAGCTTTGACATTTTATTCAATATTTAAACTGATTTGAATGATTAAAATTATAGTTTTTTAATTTCTCATGAAATGAAAATTTCATCGGAACTGTTCTTCGACACAAATGGAACTGACAATTTAATTAACAATTTGTAATTGAACAGACTTATTACCACTTATAAAATAAAGTCATATTCTTAGCCTAAATTGGGATGAAAGCACAAACAAATGATAAGTAAGTGTTTCTCTGAATCTTCATTTCCAATGTAAGGCAATTGTCTCTTAAATGATTTTACTCAAAAGAAACACTTTCATTCAGCAATTTGTAATTTGATATTTATATAAGTTCTGTAAATTTTAAACCTTTACTCAAAAAGATAGTAATTTCAATAAACAGTATTCTAAATGCACACAACTATTTTACATCTTTAATTTATCAAAATATGACTGCATTAAATGAGGTAACTATTATGCAGAACAATTTTACATTTTCAAGATTAAAATTTGAACTTTTATTAAACAAATAGATTAAAATAATTTCGTTATTACCCTAATATTCTGAAGATCAAAATTTAAATTGAAATTACAATTGAATCAATCTGGAAAAGTTTCGATTTCTAATGATCAAAAAGTGAAACACAATTTTACATTTAGATTACGAGTCCAAAAGAGTTATTTGTAAGCAATCAAACTGAATAAATTTATCCTTTTGAAAAAAGGTTTGGAATATTTATTGCGATTTTAGATTTATTCAATAAATCAATCATAATATTAAAACACTCTTATTTCAAACCAACAGACTTGATGTCTATAAATGTTTTAAATTAATTCTATTATCGATTTATTTGATGCTTAAATCACGATTTCAACCTTTTGATTCATGTTTTTAACTCTTTTAGCATTCAATAACTAAGAAAAAAGTTATATTCACGGAAGCGATTCTTTAAGGTGAAAGATATTTACAAAAAAAAAACGTAAAACTTGTTAATTTGCCCAGACATGTTTTTATGCAATACTAATCAAGATATCTTAGTAACAGATAAGTCACGCAAGATTTATATGAAAATTTTCGATTTTACTGTGCATATCAGATTTCTTTAACTTTTTTTTATCTAGATTTCAACGTTTCAGTTCATTATAAGCTAAAATTTATGGAAACATAAAAATAATGTAAATTTTTGGAAGCATTAATAGTAAAATTTGATAAATATAATAGAAAAACTCTTATTCGATGAATTTAGAAGATTTTGTTACAATCGATTTGCATTCATCGATTAAAAACGTTTGAGGAAAGTTTTATTTCAATGCCGAACATTAAATATCTATTTAGTTTAATAAGTCATTAGAATTCGAATTATTTGAAATGAATAATAAATAAAACAAACTTATTATTTGTACTGAAATTTCAAAACTAAAAATTATAGGTTAATCGCAGCTAAAAATCAGTACACTCCATGATTAACAATTTTCTAACTTAAGAATTGTAAACCTTTTTAATTAGAGTAGTGGGTGGTAAAGAATCTGTAAAAATACAAATTCACATCAAGTGACCAAATAAGACATGATTTATTAATTTGAAACTAACTTACTTTCTAGTAAATGTTAGGAATGTATTTTCTAAGTAATGACAACTTGTGATCTGACATTTATTCAATTCATTTTGATTTATGAGAAATAAACGCTAATTTAGTGAAACATTAAACTGACCGAACCATTTATGATTTTATTTTCAAATTCTAACATATTTTAAAAATTTAAATTATGGGATCACTTCAAAATGTCCAAAACCAGTTGCTCTATTCTAATACTCTAAAAACTATGCTTAACCCTACAAATAGTAAAAAATCCAAATAAGTATAAAGTAATAATATTAAATAGATATTAAGATCTGTTTGAGTTTGGAATGTAACAGAACACTATCATTTAAAATACATTGTAAACTCGTGGAAATCTGAAAAGAGCCTACGCATAACTTCTTTCACTTTTATCCAGAATTGAGTAGAAAATTTTATTTCAACAATACCCCCATACAAATTTGAAAATAGGTGCATTCAATAGAACTCGATGAGACGAGTCAAATCATAGCATTTTTGGTGTAGTCACGCCTACCCATTCTCGATGTACGCCTACTCTTATAAATTTGGTATTTTGAAAAGTGAGTGTATCTAATGAACGGGTAGAATCTAATTTTTTTTTGACAACAATAGAATTTTCAATAATATTGAAATCGAGAAATTTAAATTTTTTGGCAATTATTTAAATGAATACAAATCTTTACTCGTAGATTTTTTAATTACCATTTTTCTATGATTCTTTTAAATCTAAAAAGTTTTAGAGTATTTTAGAGTAATACAGTAGAACAGGTTTTGGACATTATGAATTTGGTAATTTCGAAATTTAACCAAAAATATATTTAACGAATGCATTCAATTATGAACATTCTGTTGAGTCAGTATAAAAATCATAATTTTCAAATGGGCGTTTAATCACTATAAACTAAGCGATAGTTTTTATAATGTAAATGTTATTTCATCTAAAGTATTTAGTCTGAAAACTATATTTATGCTTCAATTTAAATACTTTGTTGTTATTAATAAGATTTTATTGCTATTGTATACCCTGAAGAGGTGTAACTAGTTTCATCCAAGTTGAAAGTAATAAAAAAGCCTTATAAGGATAGATCAAAAATAAGTAATATAAACAAGTGCTTACAATTTAAGTTCAACAGTAAGTCAAATAAAACTATAAATAAATGCTTTGAAAAAACTTCAAATATTTAATTGTCCAACTCATTAGATTCATGAAAGAATTGTGCATTTTTTATCATACATTATTGAATATATGCAATGAGTCAATTACAGGTAGGTATGATAGGTATGATACTCATAACTTCTTGGACTGTAGAAAAACTTATATTTGCCTGACTAAAGATCAATCACAATCCTTTTACAAAATATCCTGATATCTTTATAACTTGACATGAATAGGAAATAGTGTTAAATTCAATGTCAAATAAAATCAAATTTTACCTCATTCTATGCATTATCAATGAGTAGAACACTTGTTGTCTAATTATCTGATCATTCCCTCCCAGATGTTAAATTCAATTTGTAAAAGTGATTATTTTCATTCTAAAGGATGGGCTTTTAAGCGTCTTAATGGAAAAGATACTGAACAATCTGAAATTTTCTACTTTTATTCTTTATAAAATATAACCAGACAAATGATTACAACATCTGCCAGAAGGTTGTTTTTTTCAGTGATATTTGAAAATTTCTGGACTAAGTTTAATAAAATGCAATATTTCATTGTTTTTCTTGACTAAGTTTTTATAGATAAATTTGATTACGTAGAATCTTTATTTACGGAAATGTTTATGAATAAATTATACTTTCAATCAAGTAATGAACTTAAAAGTGAATTAATCCTTATTTATAAATTCTATTCAACTCTTTCCATAATGAGTGTAAATCGATATATTTAATCCAGCCGTGAACTAATTTATTCTTAATCGTTTTTAATATAAAACTAATTTTGCCGTAATAGTGCAGTTCATCATCTAATTAACCTTAACATTAATTATATTTTATTAGATTATGTTTTGAAGTGTCAATAACCAAAAATAAACAGTAGAATAACACCAATTATTTTCTTTTTTAACTAATTATTTTTTAAATTGATTCTTTCAGTAAATATTATTATTTCAGATGTAAATAAACTTTTCCAAATGTCATGTTTCTTCAGTAAATAACTATTACTTAATACCCGTGAAGTATAATAAATCCTTTATTCTATTCTATTCTATCCTACAAAAAGACAACTTGTTATAGAAAATACTACAAAACCTTTAAAACTCCAATAATGAAAATGTGACGCATTAAAAAAAATAATCTGTCATTCTTTCTTAACTCATTTTTTGTGAATGCAATGATTGATAAATCGAATGCAGCCTCTATTCAAATGAGAAAATAAAAGGAAATGAAAACGTTAAAAATTTGGATTTAACCCAATTATTCTTTTATTACACTTTAGCCGTCTTTTCTATATAAAAACCGATAAACAAAACAAATCTAAGTCGACAGTAGAAGAATAAAAGTTCAGTCATATTATATAAATTGAAGATTTTGAAAGATTGCTTAAAGAGATAATGATATGAGAAAAGATGTAATGATTAGAATTAAGTTTTAACTTTGAATCAGTACAGTATAAAACTGAATGTGACAGATATAAATTCCATTCACAATGAATCCATTGAGCGTAACATTTCTTTAATCAAATCATTTTATATGCACTAAACAGAAACATCAATGTTTATCAATTGATTCGGACCAATGAATTTGGAATTTTTTTTATTGATTGACGAATCCTTTCTATGCATAGATTTCTATATATTTCAGTATATTATGCATTACACAAGATCCAAAAGAGATCTCAAAAGACTTATTAATCAAACTTAAAATTAATTATTTATTTTTATAGGTATGAAATATTTATAAGTAATTCGTGCTTAAGGGCTCACAAGTAGAGATTAACATTTGATTAGTATTCATATGAATGAATTAACTAAAACAATCTTTTGATTTGAGTTGCTTAATAGCTTAAAAGTAAGAAATTGAAACTTAAAAAAAATAAAACTTCCGTTTATGTCATTCACTCATATAATTGATTTTATAAGTTATATCATATTTCAAACCATATTCCGCGTGCGGTTTTAATTTTTTCAGCATAATTCAAATTAATTCTCTTATGCCTTATAAGCACAGACTCAAAAAACTTATTATTATATCTAAATGACTAATTAAATTTGAATCAAAATCAAACTGTGTAAAGTGAAATACTAAATGAGCTCTAATAACTAATATAGTCAACAAATTGAAGCAATTAAGAAAGTTGTTCAAAATTGAAGTAAACAGTTTCCAACTAGTATTTATGAATGTTAATTAACAGTAATTTAGAATTTCTGGCCGTTTGACCGAATAAAACAGGAGTATTGTTTTATTTTTTAAGATCATTATCGAAAATTGTAATTAAGGGAAACAGTAAAGCTTACATGATATTAAAAGAGATAAAGCGTGAACATATGTAAACTAATTCGCATCCAAACAAGAAGTCTAAAACTTTCAAAACATTTACTTGTTTTCTGTGACTTTTTCTGTATTTTATTTTAATTGATAAGATAAAGTTATCAAGAGTTGTAAATTTAGTGAAAGATTATGAAATTACTGATAACTTCACTAAACTCAAGAATGAATTGCATAATCTCAGAATTGTTGTGAACAGAAAACAAAAACTTAAATATGTTTTGCTTAATAACATAGATTTATTTTGCAATCAATGTCCAGAAATTTTGTGGTTTTGTTTGTTTGAACCAATTTGTTACAAAACTGCAACCTTATGACTGAATACATATAACTTACCAAATAATAATACACTTGTGAAGTATTTAGCAATTTATTGTTCAGTAATTGCTTTTAAAAGACTCAACCAATTATTATAGGGGTTTAAATGGCTTTTTCACAATCATTAACTGTAAGCTCTAAATGTTATACAATAAATAAATAAAATGCCTGAGAGAATAAAGTTGAATAGATTGAGCTAAGCTTTTAAGAAAATATTCATTGTTATAATTTGCGTTTACAGACAAATTAACTGTATAAATATCTCTTGAATACAATGTATCAAAAGTTTTCTTCTGATTAGTGTTGAATGAAAATGATTTGAATTGAAGTTTTAATATGATATAAGAAGTGGCTTTAATGGTTACAAGACCTGTTCAAATAGCATTCACTATCTTTGAAATAATAAAAAATAAAACTAAAATTTTTTCTAATTCAAAGTTCATTTGAGTCATTCTACAGTAGTTTTATAGCTTCAAAACACTCTAACGATCTGATGATTTTGAAATAAATACAATAAAACTTTAACCTATCGATCAATCAAAAACACTATTTTTTATAGATATACTTGTATTTTTGATATACTTATAGAATTTTGATAAAAAAATTCTCATTGAATAAAAGTATATTAAAATGACATCTTGAGTAAACTTACTCAGCTCAAAGAAGTATAGTTCATGAAAATAAATTTAATATTCTATACCAGTCAATTCATAACTTAATATAAGTTTTATTTGTGCTCATTTTCACTTTTTTTTAAGTTTGTTGAAAATTCATTGACATCTTTTTTACTCAAAGAAAATATACTAATAAATGGTCATTATTATAATCAAACACCTACTTAACTATAGCACTGTTTAACTATTTTCAATCGGTTTAGATTTTTGGCAGCAATAATAAGTCATTATCAACCTATGAGTAATTGAAAGTGTAATATACATGATGTATTATCGTGACAAAAGGCATTTCGTTAATGTTTTAAGATTCATGTTCTGATCAAAAATATCTGTCAAGGATAATATAGGATTCAATAATACTTTGTTATTCATGTTAAACAAGTTCAAATTTATTGTGACAAATTATTCTATACTTTTACTTTAGATGTTTTAATTTAGTTTTCTTTGATGTGTTACTTAATATAAAGGATAAGAGCTTGAGGTCATATAATTGTAAATTCAGTTATCCTTGCAATCATATTACAGTTTAAGGTTTTGTCACAATCCAAGGCTGTCTCAGGGCATAACTAAACTAAAATTGGATATATATATCAACTTTTTTTAGATTTCGATTTCTCATCGAGTTTCAGAGTCGAACTCAATTTGAAAATGAGTGATTCGACTCTCCCTGACCTGTCTTATTTCAAATTGATTTTCTTCAAGTTCACAAAAAGCAGCGAAAAAGTTCAATCAATGCCTTTTAGAGGATAATTAATACTCAAATGAACTCTTTAGCATATACTTCATATAATATACAAATAATTCTTTTGCTACGACTAATGTTCGAAAATGAATAAATAAATGGTTGCCCAAAAGCGTACATTTGATTTATTTGTGCATATTAGAAGTGATAGTGAGGCGAAATTAGGCAATGATTGAGACACACCTATTGTACACGTTTTGTTACTTGAATACTAGAGCAATGGGATTAGTAATTATTTTGTTAAAAACTTTTTTTTATAATGTACAGAAGCAAATATGTAGAGGAAAGCGAAAACTTTCATCATTTTTACGTAATATATTCCAATTGAGTTGGAAGGGTATCATTAAAAACCGATGTTTTGTTAGTAGACATGAAATTTATTTCCGCAAACAATCTGTGAATAAAACATTTGCAATTTCTCGATTATTTTTCGCTCCATATCTGATTTTCCGATAATACTTGTCTCCGGTATTATTATTTTTATTCTTCATCATTATTACTATTATCATAAAAAAAGTTTGAATTTTTTTCAATAAATGCTTTATTATGATAGTAGAAAATTATATATGAGGTCATTTATACCTTTCACTTTTTAAATTGCCTTTGTATTGATTTTCTAAATTCATTTGATTGTGAGTATGTGTGTAAGAGAGAGTGTGTGTCCCCTTTTTCATTGTTACTGTTTAACGAAAATTAATGACAGCTCATAATAGTTAAGAAGCATTGTATCAAAATAATGAAAGTGAACAATGAAAGTGAACAATCATTTAAACAATTAAGCAAATAATCAAATAGCTTAGTAATTAGCGGAATAACGAATAGAGAGTAACTTAACCTCAAGAATGATGAATTTTGAATTACACATTTTAATTAGCCGTTTACTTCGTGAATGACATGATTGCACATAATGTTAGAATTATCGAGTAGTATAACACCACTGTGTTGTGTGACTTGACTATAAATTGAGATCTGACCAAAATTTAAATATAGCACTTGTCAGTCCGATTCTGATGATTGTGCATTTAAAAAATAAAATGCCCCCTTTATTTATCATTGAAAATATTTTTTTGCTTATAAAGTAAGGCAAAAACCTCAAGAGTGTTACAGTTTCAGGAAATCAAACTTAGGTTCAGGTGAGGAATAACTTGAATTCAGTAGAGAGCAGACAAGTCTAATTAATATTCACTAAACATCTTCATTTCTCAATCAACGGGAATCATATACGTGTTTGCGTCTCAATGTTTCTATATAGCAATCTTTCTTAACATTCGTTCCCATTCACTTCTTTTTTAAAACTTATTTTTAAAACTTTATTTGATCAAAAATGGCTTTCAGCATAAGTTAAATCATTGATAATAATTAAGTGCATTAGTACTATTCAAATAAAATTGTGAATCTTTAACTGATAAATAACATCAATAATAAGTAACGAAACCTCATTCAAAGGTTAAGTCTTTAGGTATAACTGATAGTTTATATCCTCATTTTTTAAAAGATGACATCGATTTCATACTAAATTATATGTTTGGCACTATTTTTTAGATTCGAAATTGAAATTTCGAAATTCATATTTAAAAAAATTATATAATAATACGCTTTAATAATTGTTATAAAATCATGAGAAAGAAGATTCAATTCAATATTACAGTCATATCACGTTTAAGTTTAATAAATTGAAAGAACATCAAAGGGAAAGTAAGCATTTAAAAAGTAATTTCGATATTTATTAAGTTGACAACTATTGGTCGAGTAGACCAGTCAACTGGTGGCCCACTGAGTTTTCTCAACCCTCAAACACTTTAAAAACTGACTCTTCTTGTGAAAGAAACTTAGAAAACATTTAGATAACTAAGAGGTAAAATAATTGAATAACATAAATAGAATTCATCTCATTATTTGAGATTATTATTTATTTTTGCGACCAATCAAATGGTTAATGTTTTACTGGCCCTTTCGGTTAAACGAGTTGGTGATCAATGCTTTAGACTAACTTTTATGTGGCAGATAAATGAGTGTCTCTGTATCATTGCTTTATGAAGAATCTGTCGGTGATGGCAATGTGGGCCACTTATTATATGGTTTGGTGAGCAAAGAATCAATATAGAACTTGAAATTCTTCGTGAATGGTAATGCCTGACAAAGTTTGTTAGACTGGCTAAAGTTGTGAAAATGTCATTAATGTTATTAATGTTATTCATGTATATTTAATGCTTAACGTAAATTTCACTCAATTAAAATTATGTACAATATGTTTAATAATTAGTTAATAACTTGAAGATCGTGTGTCCTCATTAACTAAATTGAAAGGCTTATTCTTTCATAGTTGTAATATAACAGACAATACTTTGACTCCACTTCTACTATGACAATAATAATTATAAATGTTAACTATGCATAAGATTATGAATTTAAAAATAATGTTAATAAGTCATCATTATTTTAAAAATTGATAATTTTAGACTTTTAATAATTAGAAAGTGAGATCTTATCGAAACAACTTTTTCTAAATGATATTAAATGAAAAGTGATTGCGAACGATAGCATTTTCAATTTCGATCAATGTTTTTTGTGCTTAAAATTGTGAGACCAGTTACGAGTATCCCTAAAGGGTGTCCTTAGCTTTTTCTCATTGGTATTCTAGTGGAAAAGGAGTGGTGGCGAGAGATTGGGTACAAGAGTGGAAAAAATTTTGGTTTAGAAGATTAATAAATGTAAGAGTCTTTTGAAGACTGTAATCGCGTTATACTCTGTACAACCGAAACAAGTGCTTACATTTGGGGGAAAGCGGAACAACAGGTGAAACTCTGTATAACTTCAATAATTATCAATCAACCCAGTGATAGTGAAGGTGATTCTCATGTTGTGAATACAGTTTAAATAAAATACTATTTATTTGAGTTTTTCCGCAGTATAGGTGGTCGTCGCTAAAGATTTGTACGCCTCGTCTTCTATTTGAATAACACAATTTACTATTTGTGATCCTATCCAATGATGAAGTGATGACTTAAAATAACCTTTTTTTGAATAAATAATACGTGATATTTGATAGCCATGTTAATTCTCATCATAAAGCTTTCTATTGAATGCTTTCATTCTGGATTCATCTTTTAATGAAAAACATGTTTTCTTATTAGTGTGTTTTATGGCAGCATCTCTTCTTGTCATATCTCTCGATACATAATGGGATTTAATTTTGTTTCTATTCTTTTCCCAGCAATTGTTCTACTTTTTATAACTTTATCTGCATTTATAGGTAAGGCTTAAGTTTTTGTCCTAATCTTAGTTAAGTTTTATCTTTTTATTTCGCAAACTTTTCTTTGTTTGGTCAGAACTCGTGTTGACCCAATTTATTAAATTCTTGAGTCAAAATGGATTATGAATTATTTGACCATAATTTGAATAACTCAAGAAATTTTTCTACTTTTATCAATTAAATTTTTATTTAACCAATAACTGCTCCATTTATTAATGACTATTTCAATGATTAATAGTCATTAATTCAAGTTTACTTTTTATCCTAACAATTAATAATTAGTCGGTTTATGAAAAAATTAATGACTTAAGGAAAGCTTCCAATATTGAAGTGTTAAAGCCATTAAAGTGTTGATCTAAATATTGATTCAATGTTTGACTTACTTAACAAGTTAGTCTTCAATATCATTTTTTATGATAATTGAGTGACTTTCAAGATTAATATTGTTTAGAGCACTAATTACATAATTTATTGGCTCAAAAATAAACATTTTGCAATTGACGGATAATATATGTAATAGAGTTTTTGTTTTTAAGCAAACACTTCAATTTAAAGAACATTAGCCTAAAGTGCTAATTATAATAACAGTCTATTTTGTTGCTTTCAATCATAAATTAAATTAACTCAATGTCTTTGATAATATCATTTAGTAAAGTGTTATGTATTAATATGTTGAGACATCTATGAAAAGCGATTAAGATCTAAGTTTACACAAAACATTATATTCAAGTTGTGGTTTTATAGCATGAGAAGAGGGTTGAAGTTATTTCAACAATGATTTTTACAATTCTATTAATTTATTCATGATCTGGAATAACTCATGTTTGCATGACTACTGAATATTCGAAATGAAGTGTTTGGGTCACACCAATCATTCAAATTCTCAAAAATCTCCTTAATTTTAAAATTTATGTAAGGATTCGAAAAATATTAGCATAACTTATTCAATATAGAAATTATTTGATATGCGTTTGAATTTGCTTTTTTGAAACTTAATCCATGTATCGCTCAATTTGAATGCAGTTTGAATTCAAATATAAATCGTGAAATTTTAAAACTCAATTAACTTAGAAATTACCTGTTATTAGTCATTTAATTTAGCTTACAATCTAAACTTCTGCAATATTAAACATTTACTTTCCTTAAATGCTGGTTTGAAGTCAACACAGCTATATATTATTTAAAAAGCTGCTGTCATCTTTTTTTTTTAATCTTATTAAGGAACTTAAATTTGTTTTCCTGCTAAAGTACTATACAAACAATCGAATGTTTAGATTCTAAAGTTTATTCATAGATTTTAATTTGTCGAACTAAGGGATGAGAACTTTCAAATTCTAATTATATAACACTAACATATACTTGATTTTTCAAAATAGACAATTGGATGAATATATCTATATTTAGTGGTATAGCCTATTATTATACGTTTTATTTCTGAACAGTTATAAAGTAATCATAATTTTCGTTAGCTTTGTTAGTTGATAGCTTAGGGTAGAGTACAATAAAACATAACCGCATCTTTAGGTCGTCAACTCATTGCAATTATGATATGCCTTTAGCATAAAGTTTGTGATACTATTAAGTATTTATGCTCTACAATTCAATCGGTAACGAAAGTCGCAATTAAGAACAAAGTCGTAGTTTTTACTTTAGAGTTCATAGAATCCAATTGCTATCGTTTATCATTGTAATGACATTAATTTCTTCAATTCGATTACAATATAATGATATGTTTATACCATAAATTTCTTTCAATCCGCTAAGAGTTAAAATCTATTATAATGTTTGATCGAATAGATAAAAATTTCGTTTCGTATTTTCAGCTATAAATTCATTCCCATTAATAGCTTCCGTGTGAAAACTTTAATTCACAACTAACCATTCACTAAATGTTAGATAAAATTTATAATAATAATTGGCTTTTATGGCCAAAACAAAGTTATATTAGACTCAAAACTCTGAAATAAATACTAATTCGGGAAATTACTCTTATTATTTGGTGTATATAGATGTTTAATTAAGTTAATTAGTCGTTTTTGACCTGTAAAGTAAATTACTTAACAATTTTATCATGTTAACATGTAATTTATAAGATGAAAATCACTTTCTAAGCTTTTTTACAAATAAATTATTAAAGTAAGTGTTAAAATCACTTGTTTTTAAATCAATATTGTGATAGAAAATTATGGCGAATAACAAACTATCCACAAATGAGTGATAGGCCATATATTTTGATAGTCCTGAGGCTAGAGATAAACGAGGTTTAGTTAAGCTTTTGATGAGATGCAAACGTCTCACAAAATCAACATTTGAAACCTGGAATATGGGTCGATGACTCTGAAAAGTTTTTATTACTCAAATGCGATGCTTTCTATGGTAATTTCATAGCTAACTTACTTTTAATTTTTTTCTCTATATATTAATAGGTGCTACAAATATCGTTGCTCTATCTGACATCTCAACCAATGCAACTCTCAATACAGGCATTTCAAGCCGACTGATACCCATTGATGACCAGGTAATTCAAACTTTGATTAAGTGTAAAAAGTAAAATAAAATAAATGAGCCTAAAATGAGGACTATATCGAGGAACAAATTTTGAATTCTGAGCATTACTTTATTTTAGTCTAGATAAAAAATACGTCATTTATTCAAAACTTGAGGTATTCACTAATTTAACTGGAAATCGAGATTTTATTCATAAAACGTTTGCAATCATTAATTTGAAGTGTCATGAAAAGACATTTTAAACTAATTTCACAAAGTTTAAAGTTTTGCATCAGTTAAAAATTTATAGTCTCGTGAAATGTTCGAAAATAAAAATTAATTGAAGTAGCTAAATCGTTTTATATTATATGCGCAGTAAAACTCACGAAAGAGTATTTTAATACTTTTAACTATAAAAAAAAGACTGAATACTCTTTTTAAGCCCTTCAATTTTTTTCATTCATTCCAAGTCAATCAAATAAATAAATTGTATTTGAACAGTGTTTTAATAAGATATTAAACTTTACTTCAAAACTTAAATTATTTAAACTTAATTTGATTATAGCAATGCATTCATTTATGTTATATTTTGACCTATAGCTTATTATTTTTTTCAATTGTATTCACAAGTGTATATTTTGAGAATTTACTAATTATTTTTTAAAAAAAAACTTGTTATTAGAACAAAAAACAAATTTTGGTTTTAATCTTATAAAAGTTAATAAAGTGTTGGTACGGCTTACTCACAACCACTTGAACCTCTAATTTGAACAATATTTCTTTAACGACTCAATAATTACTATAGATAAGGCTTTTACATAATGTCCTTTATGAATATTCTATACCTGTTAGCGTATATGCTAATTATCAATGATTATAAGTGAAAGTCTTTAGATTAATAAAGTTTCCAATCATTTTGATTGGAATAATTTTTAATTGGGTTAAATCATTCAATTGAATTACTGCCAAAATTATGTTTGCATTAACACAAAAACCTTGTGACACTTCAAAACATTTTCATAAGTTTTTTTATTTTCCATTCGACTGATGAAAAAAATTCTATAATAATAGATTCACAATTTTTCTTAAAGACAGTATTTATACAGTGTGTCCATAACCGATATCTCATTTCATTCCATGTGAAGCAAATAAAAATGAAACTTAACTTGAAAATTAAGCAAAAAAGTTAAATATTAACTTAATTGTAACTATTGAATAAAAAGTAAATTGAAAAGCACTGGCAATTATTCTGATATAAAATAAAAAATATAAATCCTTGACTTTGTCTTTATTTTTTGAGAGCGAGTGGGATAGAGAAAGTGGAAATTATTATCATAAATTTAAACAATAGCTCTTTTCTCAGACGCATAAATCCCATAATGATTGTTATTTAATAAATGATAGCAATTATCGCATTCTGCAAATTAAAAATCACGAAACGAAGCTTTTATGTACTGAAACCTCGACTGAGTCATGTATAAGGGGTTTTTCATTTGTTCTTTCATATCATAAATAATAAGTTTGTGCCAAGTTTTGAGTCTAACCTTTGCAAAAATTGACCTTTGGATTGATTTCAAGGTTTATTAGAAAGGATGAGTCCAATTATAGTATGAGATCATCACTCATTATGTTATTAAGTGTTATGAAGGAATTTACAATTAATGAACACTATGTTTTATAGAATTAATTGCATATAAATTTAATGAGAAACCTGATCCGAATTCAATTGAAGTTTTTTGAAAAATGTTATCCACCCAAACAGACACAAGTCTACATTGTATGATAAGCTATTCAAATTGTGAAAGCTGTGAAGTACAAGCCAACAATTTGTTAGTTTTAAATAATTACTATTGGGTTCAATTCATATTTGTTTAAGTTTTAAATATTAACCCAATTCAATCTGGAATAACAATTAGAAATTTGTTTTTAATATAAAGAGTTGTATCATTAAAACTGTTTATTTCAAAGCATTTAAATCACAATAATTAAACTAAAGTGTTTTGTAAGCCATAAACCCTTTTAATAACGAACTTGAGATAGTTTTTAAAATAAATGATATATTTTTCACAACCTATTATCACGTTTACATCATTTTTCTTTTAACAACCCTTTCTAATAGCTGTTACAATTAAAATTCGATCGAAGAAAGATATCATTTGATGTTATCACGAATTAATGCGATTCAAATGATATATTGATCTTCTAAATTTGGGTTTTATTAGAGAAACGTGAGTCTCATACGACCCCAACTTACCATTATCTTTATCGTAAAAACAGTTCGGGTTTGTGTCATATAAATGCCTTTTAGAATAAACTGTTTGAAAACAGAGTAGAGTTGTTTTGTGAGCATTCAATACAGTAAAAAACTTCCGTATGATGAAAGCTGAAAGAAAGTAGATTTACATATTTTACTTGTATTCGTATTACTTTTATTTATGAGTTTTCAATTTTTATTTTTGAAGTTTTGAATCCATATTTTATCTGTTGGTTCCCATTGTTAGTAATGGATATAATATGTTTCCTTATATTGAAGTCAATTTAAAAATGCTATTTCATCATAAGTTGAGAACATAAGTTTATAGGCGTTTATCTTATGATTGATTCTGACTGTGAACTCTTATCAACTATTTCAAAACTGGTATGATTTACATCTTTCACTTAAAAGTCTCGTTTGAAAAAAAAGTTTTATAGTTTTTCATTATGATAAAACCGCATATCATTAGAATGTCAAATTTATTCATGAAAGCAAATTTTTTGGTAATCGATCTAAATAACCATCTGATTTAAAACTCATAAATATTCTTTTTTTTAAGATTGTCACACATCTCACCGATACATCAATCACTACATCAATACCACAAACAAATGGTTTTACGATAGTTGGCGACAGTTTTCAGGATGAAAGTGATGAAAGTGATCAAATTAAGAAAATTGTAACTAAAAAACCAATTGGAGAAAAAGGTGTTAAACTGTTTCGATGGAGCCGAGAAAGAGGTTTTCGATTTCCTATACGCCCACCGAAATTGAAGAAAGTTAATGTAACTGAAAAAGCCATTTCAAAAGGTCGTATTGGGTATGCATCTGCTCTACAAACCAGACAAACCAATTTGAATGAAACTTTGGCACCAAAACATAAAATGGCTAAAAAGGTTAAACGGAAAAGATTGTCAAATACTAATCAAGTAAGTGTTTCCTAAATTATTCAAATGATTTGCATATGAATTAATTTTTTAAATAAAATAATCATAACAGACAAGTTTGGATGTATTTGAGATCTCGTCGTCAGATCATTCGCCATCGATTGCATTCTTTCTTCCAAGACGTACTTCAAAGCGAAAATATTCTGGACAAGTGATTATCGGAACACTTAAATCAGGGAACGATACAATCAAACGAATACCAAAACTTTTACTCCCGAAACACTTAAGGCCTGCGATGTATAGTTTAGATGGATTTGTTCCGCGGCCATCAATCAATAGAATCACATCAACAGAGGCGCCCACCACTGAAAAGCCAACCAGGTTTTCGTCTCGAAGAATCAAAATTAAAAAAGCAAAAGATCAAACGAACCAAAATAAACCCAGAAGAGTATGTGTTGATTATAATTAACTTTTTTACATTAATTAATTATTGTTTTGTACAGAATTATAACTATTTATATAATAATCGCAAAATTAAAGCATAGGTTAAAATGAATTTATTATGTTTTGATTATTCTAAGTTTGGTGGAAACCGACTCGAAACACAAAGTGATGGCAAAGGGGATGACATCGATGTCAGTGATAGCAGCCGTCGTAATATAGTTACCAAACGAAAGGGCTTATTAACAGCGGCTGCCTCTGTACAGAAGCCATCTCTCAACCGAATAATGAACAGCAAACGAAAAGGCACTCCTGGAAAAGATTACCCGACTCTAAATTCTGTGCCAAAGACTGGCTTTGATTGCAAAGATCTTAATAATGGAGTTTATGCTGATGTGGAGGCTGGATGTCAAGTTTGGCACATTTGCCAAAATAGGCACAAACATTCGTTCTTATGTCCGAATGGCACCATATTTAATGAGAAGAATGGTATCTGCGACTGGTGGTACGCCTATGACTGTCCTACTTTTGTTGCAGAAGAAGAAGTTGAGAAAACTGAATCCATCACTTTGAGAAGAGCCAAAAGCAGCAGATCATGATCTGTATCATAAAATGAACTTTAAATATAGCAATAATTTAAACAAAATATTTTGAAATATAATATGAATATTGTTTGAATAACAAAATGCACAAAACAATTTATACTTAATGTATAGTTATAGTTATTATGTTTTATTTGTTGTTTTGTAAATTTAGTTCATTTTTCTGAATATAATTTCTATTGATTTGTCTTTACATATTACAAATATTATTGTTTTAATCAATATTAACAGTTTGTCTTTTCTTTTAGTGATCATTTAAATTAATTAATTCATAGCTCTTGATTGAATTATCATTAGTCGTATGTCTTTTAACACATATTTGTTTCATCGGATATATCAAAAACCAATGAAAGGAGCTTTAAATATACATTTTATTTAAATGCTCAAAAATTGCATATCAGAATTAGAAAGAAAGAATCTATTTTTATTAGAAAAAGCATTAGAAAAAATTAAAATATCCAAACTAAAAGGTGCGAAAAATTCATATTCAATTTATTAGTGATTCCAAATTAGAATATGTATTATTCTGACTAATCATTGCAAATATTTGAGAAATTATCAATTCTTTAATGTTTAATATAAGACAGAATTTATGTTTTATTCAACTATTTTTAGAGCCAACTTATACAGTAAATTGAATTTTCTATTGCATTCATTTCAAGACACTGCTTCTGATTAAATCCTTTAAATTGTTGAACTACTGTATGTTTTTATGAAGGCTTAGAATGCAAAAAATGAGCCTTATTGTTTTGAGACACTGATGATCTTTTCATGTTTCTGTTATGTTCTCTCTCCACTTTCTTTTTAAAGCACATAAAAATTAAAATGCAAATAGTTTTGTATCATCAATATATAAATAACAGCTTTGCACTCGTAAAAACTCATTAATAATCATCCATCTTAAAGATTTCAGTAAATTTCATGAACATTAATTTTCAAATTTCAACTTTTGCTTCTTTAGACCTATTCTTATTTTCAATATATTTTAGCATAAAATTCATCACTCAATGAATATTTTAAGGTTTAATTCAATGATTATAGTGAAATCTATACAAATAATAAGCTGAATTTTGAAAACTACTGTATTTTCTATGAATTTGTGTTTTGAAATCACAAAAAACTATTTGTTTCATGTAATATATATGTATAAAGTGTTTTTTCTAGTATTCACAGCAAAGAAACAGTGTATTTGTAAAGTTTAATCGATGTCCTGAAATTTTGATTTTGAAGATCTTGAATATCAAGATGTGAAACACCAAAATTCGAATTTAAGTTCTTAATAATAATAATTTTCTCAAAATTGTCAACTTTTAATCAAAATAATTAATAAAATTGTTATTTTTTACTTTTAGAGTTTTGTAATTCAAAAGATTAAAAATGAAGGCTTAAGGAAATTTACAGTTTAAGCATTTTATGAGCACGCATTCAATTTGTATGGCCCAACCCTCTCCTCACGCTCTGCAATTTGTTGTTTACTCTACAAATAATGCGCACGATTCAGCTCAAACGATTATGAAGTTACAAATAAATATGAGTTTGTGGCCGAAAAATTTTGATCCAAGTACAATAAAACTGCACCTTCTTATTATTTTGGTTTCATTGCTTTTTATTATACAATCAATATTTACAATAATATTTTTATAAAGTCAATTTTCTCAAAAAGTATTTAAGGGTATTTTAGAACATTGTATTTTTGGAACTTTATTTAGTTTTTCATGTCTTGAAACTTGAGGTACTTTCAGTTTTAGCTCATATATAGGGCTAGGATTTTAAAAACCCTTTAATAATGTTACTCAACATAATATGTTTGCTTCTGATTCTAAATAAGAAGGGACAACAGAAGTTCACAACAGGTCCATTCTCTTTCTCAAACCCTTTCACAGCTCAACCATATGATCGACTAAAGATTAATACTATTGTAACAAAAAACTAAAATCTGTGTCGGACGTCAGAATTGATTGATCACATATTAAAAATTTCAATTTACTGAAAAAATGCATAT
>JAQFZT010000710.1:0-21095 GCA_034696325.1 Camisiidae sp.
GCTTTAGAACTATACTGTCGTATCTGTAATGTTATTTCAATGAGAGATACGACAGTATAGTTCCAAAGCGACGATATGTTCTCATGTCATGTTTTTGAATAAAGGAATAGAGACTCGCAATATTCCTCGAATACAAAAACAGTTATTATTTAAGGTATCAGTATTTCCTTAATAATAATATTGATATCAATAATTGTATTTTTATCTAAACGTCAGAAAAAGATGAAGCGTTTGAATGTCGTGAACAATTCTGAAAAATATGATGATATTTATGATGTTTTTAATAGTAGTGGTGGATATACAGAACCTTATGAAGAAATAAATGTAAATTATGCTGAATGTGATCAAACGAAAAGAGATTGTCAAAATAATATCAATACAATATATTTTGAAATAACTAATTAAACGTGAAATTTTGCCGAAGAATAGTTTTAAAAAATTTTTAGTTAAAAATATAATTATATTTATATCATAGTTCAATAATGATGTATTACAAAAAAGAATTCATTTTCTTGCTTTTCTTGTGAAATTGGGATATTTTTTTCGTTTCTCTGAAATCAATTCTTTGACGAAAAGATCACTTGAAATGCATGTAATTGCTTATTATGCATAGATTGCAGTCTCTGTCAAAATATACAAATGCGTTGACCACTGAAAATGGTATATTAATCTTTCGTTAACAAATTGATGTCTGCATCTAATAAAATGGTTAATACCTTGACATATAATAAAAATTTCATTCTTTATCTTCAATTTGATGTATAATTTTCGATTATTAGTTCAGAAATAAAAAAGTTATAAGAGTTTCAAATCGATATATTTGAAGATTACAAAAGTGCCAGAAATGCAAAGTCTCTTATCTCTATTAAATTGATATATTTTAAAATTTAATGATAATAATAATTTATAAAAAATATGTCAAAAAACTACAGATTCTGCGCTTAAATTTGATGTGAATCTCATAATTTTAGGTATTGTTAAACTGCAGAAATTGAATAACCAAAGAAAGTTCCATTAATTAGGTTCCAAACGTTAATAATAAAAATAATAATTTCATTTAATGTATACTTTTATTATTTATTATTAACAATAAACCAAAACTTTGAATTACTCAATATGAAATCTTTTGAAGTGCACTTTTTGAGGAACGAATAGATATTTGATAACTATGTTTCAATACTTCCCATATAGCCTTATTAATGAACAGCACTGTATGTCAATATCTCTTTCCCATCAATTCTTTGTTGCAAAAATTGATATTTAGTTTGTAAGAATCCTTTGAATTTAAACGTAATCACATTATAGATTAAACACTCACTTGATATCAAGATATGATAAATTCTAAAAACAACTCTTGATTACTTATTAAAAACAAAATTAATATTTTATTCAATGAATGATAATTAAGTATCATTTTTATTTTAAAAATATGTAATTTCAAACTTGTAAATATTACTTTTTATTAAAGTATTTACTTGAATGATTTTTTTCAGAAGAAACTTAACTTAAAATAACTTATTTTCAAAGTTTTCTTGTATGCCATATCTGTTTGTGATGAAAAATTTATCAAAATGATTATTCAACACACACGCAATTATTATGATATTGTGCAACATGTGCCTACTCTACATTCAATTGTTTATCATAATTTATAAAGTGAGTAATGCATTCATAGCTTAATGAGCTTTTATGGAAGTCAAAGAGGGTTAAAAGAATAAATGAATTTAGAAGAAGATAAAACGAAGTGCTAACAAAATTGAGGCTCAAGTTTGTTAATACGGATTTGTGATTATATAATATAAACGAGCTGTGTGCATTATTTATCATAATGATAACTTTCAAATGTACAGTTACGCTTAAATGAATGGAGAATATTTAGCTAAAATAAAATACATACTTCAGTGTAAGATAGTTTTTTTACATTACAAACACTTTAAGATGTATTGCAATAAAGTACATATTTTAATAGATATTGCCGATTCATTTGAGCGTAACTGTATCACTTGTTTAATAATAATCATGATAAACAATTGAATGCAAGTATGTTAAAGTTGGCTTCAATATAAATTTATTTAAAAATTTGAAATAATTGATCCATTTTTGAAATTTAATAAGTAAGCATTTAATTTATTTCGAGAAAAATTGTGCTTAAAATTTGATTAACAATATATGATTCATGAAATAATTATTATATTGATAAATATGAAATAACGATAACTCAAACATTAATGAAGAGTCATATTTGATCTCTAAAGCTATTACTATACAATATTTTACTGTTAAAAAATTGAACAAATTCTATGATTAAATCATAAACAATATCGATAAAAAATTTGTGATTTTTCAATGAAGAATATCCTTCTTATTGATATTTGTCTATAACATTTGAACGAATACACATGTATTGGTTAGCATAACATTACACTTGAGATTCATAAACACAAAATTGTTTCTGTTCTCTGCACGTTAAAAATTATTGTCTGTGCCTTGAAATCAAAAACTTTCGGTGTCTACCGAACCATTCAACGTATTTTACATAATATTCTTATAAAATTGATGAAAATTACAGCAAAACATTCAAACGAATACTATTGAAGAAAGTATTAGACAGCTTATTAAGAATTAAATTTCACTTATTATATAGACATCTAAATTGATTTAGAAAAATATTAAGAAATATTCAGAATAGACATGAATTACACATTACTGTTTTCATTAACAAGATTTCTGAACACTTAAAGTCTATTCTTATTTTAAAATTGAAATTCAAACTTCCGAAAACTTTCATTTCTGTCTGTTATTCTTTCATTTTATACAATCTTTAGTGAAAAATAATCGAAGAAATTCTTATAACTTTTACACCAACAATAAATATTTTCTTATAAGACATACATTTTAATCTTAATGAGTGTGCGGGTTCAGATGCATCAAAAAAATGTCAAATGTCAAATGTCAAAATGTCAACATGAGAAAAATAAAGCTCCGTTCAAAATAAATTCATATATTTATATAATGGTATATTTGAAATAAAATTTATTTTATAATATATTAAATTCATATTTTTAAAAAACTGTACATTTAAATGAAAAAATGTGGCAATAATTGTTTTTTACAATTGAACGTTTTGTACGTATTGTTTGCATTCGTTGACAATATTTACACATTATTAAGAGGTAATGAAGCACTAGATTATTCGTTTGTCGAATTATAAAGTTTAGCTTAATCTTTAAAATTGATTTTGAAGTGCAATGATTTAGACTTTGAATCATTTGTAAACTGGTTTCTTAAGTTAGTTTTAAAATATGGAAATATATTGAAACGATATATTTCGATATATAAATTTAATATATTTTTGAATATTGTATGGTTTTTATTGTAACTTTCATATTGATCTACGGGCTAATCAAATGAACCTGACATTGGCCATCGACCACATGCCACCACTTGCTATCATAACCATATTATTGTAAAACATTATCCTGAATATGACGGGAAAGTCAAACAAAAATTATAATCATATTCGTTGAACAAATACTTAAACCTAATACTAGAAGAGAAAATTTCATAACAAAATTCGAAGTAATAATGTTTCTGTACATGAAAAAAGATGCACGAATTGAATGTAGAATGAATTGAAAGAGAAAAACATGTTATTTATATTCAATGTGAGAATTAATCAATCAATCAATCAGTGAAACGACTGCAAGCTTTCTTCCATTTGCATTGTGTACACCACGAGTCTCTATTATCCATACCATAGACTTTTCTGCACTTTCGGCTCTCACCTCTGCCTCTTTTGGTCGGAGAGTTCTTATTTGGAGACTGTAATAATGTAGTCCCACTTTTATTATTGCTATTGAGCCGCATATACTTATAGTTAGCTCTTGGAGAGTGCAGTGATACTGGAGGAGCACTCTTTGCATATTGTTGTGTATATGAAGTTGTAATGCCAGGAATGTTGATAGGGCTCGAAAATAGATTGTTGCTATCATTTGAAATTTTCTCATTACTCAGTTTCATGAGTTTTATCTTGATTTCCGGATCTTCACATGGCTTCTGATATTCATGATCTTCTAAATGACTCCATATCGGTGCTGATGATGATGGAAAAAATGTTTGTGGCGATGGGATAGGGCTCTGGTTGTCAGATTGTGTGCTACCATCGTTGCTGGCAGATGGCGATTGTGGCCCTGTTGATGATGATGAAGTGGAATCTGATGAGCCCAAAAAGCTATCATCGATTTCCATTTCTGTGTAGTAGAATTCCTCTTCATGGTCACTGCTTTCTTCGTTGAGATCAGTTCTTCTACTCATGAAAAAAAACAAAAAAAGATGTCAGAACTATCATGATTAAAACTTTTTTCTCAGGTTCACTATTATAGTCATGCAAATAATAGTTCTGTCATAGAATGTTAGGAAAGTTCTGATTAGTTTTTAGCATGTTTTCAGTTTGTGATAGACCTTAACAGATAGCTATCCGGAAATAATAAATACTATCAGTCTTGTGATGAACGTATTATGTAATTAGATAGAGCTCTACGTAGGTTTCGAGTGTTTTTCTCATGTCAACTGCCAATAATGCTTACATGTTATACTTGAGGATTTTCGCTGTATTTTTTATTGTTTACAATATAAGTGTATAAAGCTATCAAGGCTTTAATAAATGATAGTGAATTATTGCTGTCTATCTTGTCTAACATCGTCGTTGATGCTAAAAATATTATTTTCTCTGTCATATCAATATAGTTTCAGGAAAATTAATGACTTTTTCAAGTGTAAGCTTTTAAGAAAAAAGTCAAACTAGTTATTAAGACTTAATGCTTCATAAATATAATGCTAAAATTGCAAGTATAAAGCCTTCAGATTATAACTAAATCTAGTCTAAAAATGAGAGATTTAGATGTTTATTAAGGTTCAAGTTTATAATTAAGTTGATCTTAATGATTGTCTAACACTTGAATAGATTTTTTTATGGTTACCATAATATGCATAGTGTAACTCACCCGAGATGTTCTGTGCGTACGTGCTTTTCGATTTGGTGACACTGATCGCATTGATGAGCACACCCGGGCCAAGTACATTGAAATAGAATGCGTCTCTCACTCTATGTAAGGTTCAAAAATCAAATTCAATTAATAATTAATTATATCACATAAAAGCAAAATAAGATAACAGAAAATTATGAGTAACTATTGAGAGAAAAAAGAGTGGATAAGAAGATTTGGGTAATGATAAGAATTGGAAATGCAATCAAATTTTTAAAAATGATTCAGTACGTGACAGATACGACCTTGTCGTTTGTCATTTCGGATTAGATAACATATGAACTGCCCTAACGGTTTAGCTTTTATTATGACAATTGTTTCGCAAATGTAGTTTTAAACTAATGATAATTGCTATCTTAATAAAAATAAGTGGCAAAAATTTTCTCTTTCCGTCAACAATGCATTGAAATAATTGGTTTGAAACGCAAATATAATTCTTTTTTTTCAATTTAAAGTTTGCTCAAAAAGTTTAAAGTTTATCCTATTTCTGTTGCAGAATTTTATTTAGGACACAAAACTGGAAACTCGTTTTTATTCATCAATTATAAAGATAATAAGCAGAAAAGTGACTATAAATGTCTTGAGGATATATTGCTTTTTTCTTACTCCTTAGCAATAGAAAAAAGGTCATCAAGATGTAGAAGTGCATGCTTTTAAGCAACTTTTTCCAAATTTATGCATAAGAGATATGGTTCATAAAAATGAAAATTCACTCAATATTTTATGTTTTATTTACAAATAAAAAATATCATTAAAACATTTCAATTTAAACATGCATAACATTCAAACTAAAGCCAATTTCAAAAGCAATTTATGAGAATTTACTGTTTTTCTGTAAGAGTAAATTTCCTCGATTTGAATGCCAGTTATATTAGAAACTTAGGTTTGCTCTCTCTTCAGGTTATAGTTTATCTCTTATATAAAATAAAACATTATTCAGTTTTATCATAAGACGTGGTTTACTGTTTTGATGGTGCATAAGATAAGGAAATATAGTATTTTAAAATAAAAGACCTTTCCTTAAAATATTCAGATAAGCTCTAAAATATTGAGATCAAAAGGTAGAGCGTAATGACAACTAGCTATATATCATTTGATTCGCAATCTATTCTCTTAATAAGATTTGTGGTAAAAATATCAAGAAAAAGAACATTTATTACTCTGAATATATATCTTTCCTATTAATTATTTAAGAAATTCAGACGTTTTTTCAACGAAAATCAATCTTCATGTCTAATTAATTCATTAAAATTGTCAAATTATATTTAATTGCAAAAGAATTAAAAATAGATTTCTTTATCACTTTGAAAATTAAGTTAATTTTAAGAATGCTTATTGAAATTCAGATTAAATTCAGATAAGATAAGAGTTGCTATAATTGAACTTAAATATTGTATAAATGACACTATCATCTCTATTAATGATTTAATTAAGAGATAAAATCGAAATGAATTTTTTTTAATTCAATTTTTCTTATCTATAAAAAAAATAATTAACTCTAAATGATATTTGGAAAAAATTGAACCATATTTATATTGCACTAAAAACTTCTCAGAAAGCCCTTCATGTTATAGAATTTTAACTGATCTTAAATGAAAGCGAAGGTCTTTTAACACGATTCAGTTCATTGCTATTATATTTCGTGGAAATCCCATGTGAGTGGTTGAGCAGTTTATGATGAGTGCCTCAGTTGAGAATTAACGTGATCTACACTGTTTTCTATCTAAATAAGAAACATTAGCTCTGAAACTGTAACTATTGAGTAATGAGCGCATCCAAACTCTTTTTCTATGGAAATTTTTTCAACATTGGCATAAAAAGTTTTTCCGATTGAGTGAGTCAAACAAATCTAAAAAGCGAATTCATTGTGAAAAACTAACATAAAAGAAGAGAAAAAATCCATAAATAATAAGGCTATAAGTCATGAATTATTATACATATTAAAGAATTGGTCAATAAATGTTCAGTTGGCACGAAAAGTACATCTTTTAAAAAAAATGAGAGATAGATATAGAAAAAGAGAAGAATAGTAAACAGTTTTTGAACATTAAAAACAATCACTTCCTGCAACGAGCTATGCATGCAATAAGGGATGACAATGTGTAGAGTAGTTTACTTTTGAAAAGTTTTAACAATTATTTTAGCTAGTTTTTGGCAGAGCTCCACGTAAACAAACGATGGGTGTTTTAAAAAGTCTCGGTTCGTAGAATAATAATATTAGATTGGCTCGTTTTTAAAATCCATGTACCCGCAACCGCATTAATGGACAAGAAATAAAAAACGGCTCATATATCTATTTGAGTATTTAGAATACATGACAACTTAAAGAGCTTCATACGGATAAAACAACATAATCTTATATTCTATGGGAGATCTATAACAATCCTTCATCATTCAGTCAATTCATATAATAATGGGCAACAATAAAGACATCTTGTGCCCAAACTTTATCCTATCCTTCAATTCAATAATTAATGAAGTTTTTTTAAGAGTCCTAATTTTAAAGTGGGTAATGAAAAAAAATTCTACACTCAAATCTATACATGGACTTAAATAATTCATTCGCCGTTTTTGAATTGAATGTTTTCTAAAATTTAGTAAGCCTTCAAAATAAGGATCATTAAATTTTTTGAGTGGAAAAACATTTTTTTCTCGAGACAAGGCTTCTTAGAGTTTAACATAAGATCCTGGTATGAACTGCGCATTTATTAATTTGACATCCGCGGTTGCGGTCTAACTATTAACACATCTAGTAAAATTAGAGAAGCTCAAGTATTATCCAACGTTGCACAAACTCTCTCACACATGGGATTACAGTCCGTGAAACACAAGCCTCAAATGGAAGGCAAATTTTGGTTGGCAAAGCATAACATGTCAGATAGAAGGTCAGCAGTAAAATACATATAATACTTATATATATGTATAAGTTATCTATATATTATGCTTTCTAACTAAGGATAGAGTAGAAAAAATAATACTCCGCATAAACCGGCCTGCAATTTATTACTACGAAGTATTAAAATAGTATGCCAGTCACGTATTGTGAGTGCGCGAGCCTTGTATTCCATGAAAATATACCGCTTTTGCTTATCTAAAAGCAAAACAAGTTAGACTTTAGACTCTTTTCTTCATAGCCTATGGCAAGGATTTGACACCAGTTTCTTAAATTGGGAGAGGAAGGAAGGACATCATCTACTAGAAAGATTTACCATTAAAAATGAGTTGTTTATATATCAGGGATATGTTCTGTGCACATATGTTCCTACAGAACCTGATCGACTAGTAATGGATAAAACGAGTACTACGAGAATCAGAATTATTGAGAAATGAATTATTGGGTTCATTGTTTTGTGTCACCAGAGAGTTTTCGATAGAAAAAAATTGCTTAGCAGAGTTGAATCAATTTTTTTCTAACATGCTTGTTGAGGAAGCTTTCATGCAATATTATTATATCAATCTTGTCAGTCATGTGCAGCTGAATTATCGGCTTCAAAACAGTTTAACCCGCAAAAACCATAAAAAATCTCTTCAAGAAAATCAAACATTCAACCACTGACTAATATCTCGAGGGTTCAACTCATGATAAAAGAATCGCTTTTCGCTCGGTCTTTATCTGGTCATAAATTACTTTTCTATACTTTTTCAACTGTTCAGAGAATACTAAACCACTTTAATGAGAGTTTTGGGCGGTTATATTCAAAAATCTAGTTGAAGGACAGTTTTAAAAAAATATTAGCTATTAATGTAGCTCTTCTTTATTCATGCGATATTGATAGTCATTTCACATTATTCTCAACTTTTAGGATGTTATGCCTTTTTGGTGAAACACATTAAACTACTATTAGAATTGAAGGCTTGAGAAACATCATTACCATCCTGAAAATGATCAGATAAAATACCCATTGTGTGAGACCATAGATGGTTAACTTGTTTCGCTTTACTATCTCATTACAATCAAATATAAGTATATAGTGTCTCAAAATAATGATATTTAGAGCAATGCCTAACTAGAAAGTCGTTTCCACTTAGAAAGTCCCACAAAAGTCAACAAATATATTGCTCATATGAAGTGATGCTCAGTAGCTCTCGATAAATAGCAGTTCTCAATCTAAATAAAGTGCAATTCATTTAGAAACCAATTCATGCACAAATTTTAAAGGTTTCTCAACTTTTCTCGCGATAACCATTAATGTAAATTACAATACCATTAATTTTGCTAAAAATAAGAGCTAATTTTACCTCAACTTTAGAGAGCGAGAGAGAGATAGAAAAAGAGAGCAATTGAGAAAGAGAGAAAGAAAGAAAGAAAGGGGAGAGAGAGAGAGAGAGAGAGAGAGAGAGAGAGAGAGAGCGGAAATTCAAAACTTCAGAGCAATAGGTTTTGATTAAAGCACCATAAGTTCAACCAACTTTTAATATGAAAGTAATCGCCAAAGTTTGTAGAACTGATGTTATTTTAATGAAGAATTATTGCGAAACATTGAACTAATAGAACATTTTTATATAAACAATTATTCAATAAGTAGTCAGTCTTGCAGTGAAATGAAAAACTGTAACTTTTTCTGATTTATTCTCATTAATTGATTGCTGTGGTTAATATTTTGTTGATAACTTAGAGTCATGATTGATATTATCGATAATATTAACCGATTTATTTAATTTATGATTACATCTGTTCCAAAACTACTAACTTCAACATGAGAGCTTACCATAAAAAATGAATTTCTGAAATAAACTCTTTTGAAAACTCAACTTAAACCCAACTTAAACTCTCCTAAAACTGGATTTATTTTCTAATTTTAGAAATTCATTGTTTACTAATAGTGCATCAGTAAATTCTGGCAGTAAAATAAAACATATGATTTTTTCTTATGCATTTCAAAAGTGAAGCTATTATTCAAAATCAAAAACTATTACTTTTCTCATTCATCTATTGTTTAAGCACTGATAATGTCTTTAATAATACCTGTGTATTATTCACGTCAAAATTGATTGAGAAACAGAAACTTCTAAAAGAAGATTTTGAATTTGAACAAAAAGTATCGAAACAAAAACTGTTTCCTATTGTATTTTAAAGTTATACCAAATCAATGATCGGAAATCATGGTTTCATATGTTTGAAAAAATTATAATATTGTGTAAAAAATCAAATGCATGTCAAACAAACAAGAACTTCAAACATGTTTGAATGTTTTTCGATAGTATGTCAAAAGTAAAAGCTTTTTATATATATGTCAGGATATCAAGTATTGTATTGACATTAAGCAAAAATACCTTTTTCTTAATGAGGGCATCATCTAAACCGAAGCCAACCGTCTCATCCATTTCAATGCCCTCATCAACACTAGAGAAGGGCGATGTCCGGTCTATTTTAGCCGAACAGCTATTATTGAGCACATCCCGGACACCATTGATGTGATGTGCTGTATGAGTAAGTATGGGTTGTATGGGTGGTGATGGTGTGCGACTGGCAGTTGACATTAAGCTGTCCCAACTCGAGCCACTGGTCCATGAATGTGAAAAAGCCCCTTATAATGAGAAATGACATTCAGAACAATAAGCTTTATGTTTGAGAAAAATCATTATTTTATTTCAAGTCAAGAAAGTCAGCATTAAATGAATTTGAATAAAAAGGAAATGTGAAAATAGTGTTAAGGCTTATTAGCAAATATAATGATAAACTTTCTGTTTTTATGTTCCAATCTCTGCTCAGATGAACTACTCTTTTGAGCGTTTAATTTGTTTACACTTTAGATTTCATACTTGAGAAAATTAGTTTAATGATCTACTGTTACGTGATTTTCAAATCTTTGCCTGGATTTCGGACTACTTATTCAGGATTAAGTTTGTGCACAAACACTATCAGCTCATACGGCCATTAATTCAATTTAATATATTTATCATTTAAATTTATATATACTCTATTTCATCAAAATAAGCTTTTTTAATATATAGTATACTTTTCAATGCAGGAAAAAAGTTTAATTATAAGCTTTCGGATGTTTAAATCGGAACATTTGGTTCATTAAATTTCGTACACATGAAACGAATGTTTACACACTGGGCTCATAATAGGCTATATTTATTTTATGGAATTCAATTCATGTTCAATTATTACCAATGACTTACAGAAATATATTAATGCGAAATGTTATTTCTTTTTTTATTGCCTTTTATATTGCTTATAGGGATTCGAATTTAATGAAACCGCATCAGAACCGCATCAGTTATTTTCATTCAGATCCACACTTTGTCAAAAACTGAATAGAAATAATTGCTGCAAAAGCTGTAAATATTTTAATTAATGTAAATATTTTGAACGAATCGCACAATAGTTCATGTGAATTAAAAATGAATTGTGTGTATAATATAAGTTTATCCAACTGTACAAACAGATAGACATGTTTTATTTGAAAGCTATAAAATAGATATCTAGTGTCATTTGAATTTTCTGAAAATTCAGAGTTTGTAAACATAGTAATTATGAAATCTTTGTAGTCATTCTGCTTTAAACCCATCCTACAAAACCAAGAGCAACAAAAATTGTTTACATTCATCAATTTTATTCAAACAAAAAACTTTATTCAATTTATGATAATAATAAAAAATTTATGACAAGTAGAATTCTTAACCAAAAAATAGTGGTCCAAAAAATATCGCAATTTTTCTCATAATATAAAACTGTAAAATTAAATTTTGGAAATTTAATAACTGCTATAAATTATTCCAATGATATAAACCTAAATCATAGCTTTTTATAGAGAATCTTGTATTTTATGAAACGATAACTCTGAAAACAGACAATCATAAAATAGATACTTATGGAAGACAAATACAACTGCATAGACATCGCATCCATGACTACTATTTTTTCTATCGTGCCTTAGATTTATTTGTTGAAAATGGGAAATTAATGTTCAACAGTTACAAATCACATATTAGTTATGACATGAAGTATTTGTCTTGAAAACAAGTATTCCAGATAATAGCTTAGTTATATCGCATGGAAATATCAAATAAAAATAATTGCAAAGTTTTTATACGTTTTCAACTCTCTTGACGTTATGATTTGTGTGAGAGAGGAAGCAAAGGATGAAAACAGATCGATATGTGAAATGCAAACTATTCAGGAAGAGAACTAACGTTAGAGAAAAAGGGATATAACAGGAATCTAACTATAGAGCAGATCGAAATGCATTATATATAACATTTTTCTACTTATATATATTTTTCTAGTATTAGTTTAAAAAGTATTGAATGTGTGCACCCAATAAAGAAAAGCTATACATCAATAGAAAATCTCTTTTTCATACATCTATTTCTCATACTGTAGTAATACTTTTTTGACCATAAATTTTCAATATTATAAAATTCATGTGATTCTAGTATGAAAGCAGTTCAATAGAAGAATAAAGAGAAACCTGTGAGCTTGAGTACGATAATAGCTATTAAAATCATAGAATTATTGCTTCCATACACTGAGAAATAATGGTTTTTATTGCATGAAACACGCGAAAAAAATTAAATGCATTTATTAGGGTTTCACGAACTCGATTCTCATCTTACAGATCAGGTTACCATAAATCAGTTCAATTAACTCGAATTTATTTATTCATTATGTGAGTTAATTAAATAACTCAATTACGGGCTCTTAATTCAGTTCTAATGACTTTATTATAGGAGAAGAATATTTATCAAGTTTAAGCTCATTATTCTATAAAGTAGTGAAAGAATACGTTTTTCACCTACTTATTGGGCTTTTTTTAACTATGATATTGATCTGGTGTACGAAATACATAATCAACATGATAAATGAGAGGCATTGATAGAATAACTGTCATTTCAAAATAAAAGTGATTTTCAGAAACAATATTATGCTATCAAAGTGATTAATGATGTTTTTATCAACGTATAAAAGATGAGAGAATTAAAACAATTAGCAATTAATGCGATAAAATCTTATTCCTAGTATTGTATGTTTTCATATTTATGTGAATCTGTGAACTATAAAGTTTGCGCTTGAATTCACTGAATTTTTTATTTTGTGAGCTCTAGAGCTCAGCCTTGATATGACTTCTTGTTTTCATTAAATATACCTCTCAATGAAAGTTTTCACAATTTTCGTATAATATTTTTTCAGTTTCTTTTCAGGAAAACTAATTATATTCAAGATTTCATTGTTGGATAAGATATTGAAGTTTCAAAATCATTAAAAATTTCTTTGAAAAACAACATAAAAAGCTATAATATATGACTTTCCCTTATAATTAATCTTTTTCATTGATGCAAAAAATCATAGTGAAAACAGATATTATAATCTAAAACCGCAATTTCATATCATAAAAAGATAACAAACCACTTATGACAAGTTATCGAATAGGAAATACATTTTCTGTTATTTCTTTTCTTATTGTAAACACATTTGAGGGAAATATAAAATAATAATAATTTTCGGACGTGTTTTAAATTCAAATCAAATAGAGATCAAAATTCTATTTTTGAGAAGATTATTATATAAAAATTGCAATTTTTTACCCATAAACTAACCATCAAAATATTTTGGTATTATATTCTCATGAGAGAATCAAGTATAAGATTATGTTTGAATATGGAGTGAGATATGTGTACAGTACATGTTTTCCACGAGTATCAGTACAAAACTCTCATAATTACGATACACAATAACAACATAATGAAGTGACTCGTATTGCGAAAACTCTGTCACGAGTTGAGGTAGAGCTCAACTTATGTGAGCCATGTTTTTGATAAATATGAGCTTTTCCAACCTTTGATAATAAATTGAATAACATTCTTGTCAATCATATCAAATATATGTTGAAAAATAGTCTCTACGGAAACGGTACATAAAATGTAAAAATGGTAGGTTTATAATTAATTTCTTTTTCAAGAGATCACTTTTTCAGCCCTGCTTTCTATTCAATAACATCTTCATTTGCACCTCAATTGTGTCTTTAATTAAGACTATTATCTACTGGTTTGGATAGAATAGGAATAGAATTAATGGTGATGTGTGTGATGTGAGCAGAATTTTAAGATTGTTTTTCTGTTAGAATTTTCATGTGAAAAAAGGTTAGATAGACAAGAAAGTATTTTTGTGCTTTGCGAAAGAGCACATTTGATTTCATTTTTATGTCATTCTTGACGACTAACTTCATAGATTAACTTGTTTACAAATAGACTTCCACAATAAAATACAAAAAGAAAAGAATAGAAACAAGTATTAAAGTTAGAACTGTGTTATTACAGCCGAGGGGTGCTCGAGACTAACTGTTCTGTAAGAAGTTGTTCTGCATTTACAAATACCTTATTCTCTATATATCTCGTAATTTGATTGAAAAAGATTTTTTCTCCAGTATAAGCAGGAAATAATTTATAGTATGAGCTGAAGAGATTTGAATATAAAAGAGAGATAAAATTTAGAAGCTTTTCATTCGATAAGTATTGCCAAAGGCTTTTAGGAATGATTGCGCTGCAAATCAATATTCAAGCATTAAAATGCTCTGAAAAACTTTTAGATAAATTTCATGGTGAGAGAAAAGTTGAGACTTTTCTTCTCTCTTAACTTTTATATCAAACTTGATTTGCTAGAAATGAGTGATACTTTCAATAAGTTACAAATTTCCTCATAAATCAAAAGTCAATTTGATAGCAACTCGTTTTTAACACATTTAATTTTTTTCTTCTACTTCATGAACATGAAAATCAATATTCTCATCAAGAACTCTGACCTAGAATTGTATATTAAATTTACTTCTCAAACAAAGAATTTCATTTTGCAAGACTGTAATTAATTTGTTAAAAAAATATCTGACAGTAGTTTTACGTTCTCGTAAAATGTCAAAAAGTTTTACTACATATAATTAATTAAAATTATAATATATGAAGAAAAAATTCTCCGTAAAGAAAAAAAATCTAAATCAAGGGAATGTGTGGGTAATAATGTGTTATTAAACTAAATTTATTCGTAAATTTGATAATACATGATATTTTATGATGGAAAACACCCTACTTCAAGGTCGCATCATTACCAACGTAGATAAAGTCATATGCCATGCCTAACGGTTTCCTAAATAAACTTGTTTACAGTTATGGTTCACAATCTTATTCCGTTATAAACCTCTTTATTTTCTCAGTAAAAAAATAATAAGCACATGAAAATTTACGTCAAACAATGTTTGTATTTTGTATATATTTCTTTAATGACCTAAACAAGTGTGTGAATTATATAGCTTTATAGATGTTGAAAAGTTATATATTCAGTGTACAAATGATTATTTGGCACTGATCTCGAATAGACATCATGAGTAATATTATACAACTCTGCCTGTCATGAGTACAGAGTATGCACTGGTGAGAGATTCAGTTATGTCAAGCTTGTATGTTGGCTAAAAACTGTATCTCATCCTCATTCAACACCAGAGGCGGAATCAGCAATTTTCTCAAAGACACAATTGTTAAATACTGCTTACTATCAAAATAAGGGCTCAAAATATCACCAAATTTTCACTCTAATACTTGTTATTCTGAAAGGATTTTAGATCTACTGGTAGTTTAACAAAAGAATTTATTAATGATAAGTTTGAGGGAAATACGCCTCTGAATACATGAGATACTTGTTTAATAAGGAGATACAGTGAACTACAGACTTGAAAAAATGTTGTGATATTATCTTTGAGCAGAGTTCAAATCTGGTGTTCAAAAAGTTTGGTAAAAAATAAGTGCATAGGATTTATAGCTTATACTAGAAAAACATATTCACTATTAAAGTTCAAAAACAATTCAATAGAGTAACTGTGAAGTGGAAGCAAATTTTCAAAATAGGATGCATTTCTCAACTTTCTCTGCGCTATTTTTCTAGAATAATTGAATAGTAGGGAATAGAGGAATAGCCAAATGTACTGTAAATCAGAGGATTTCAAACTCATAAACAAAAGTAAACTTTTATTTTAGTACAATAGATGAGACATTGACTGCCTAAATAGAGTTAGATATTCAGGAGACTGTAGGAAACAGAAGGAAATGCGTAGTATTTCTGGAATCAAAGAATTTCCAGAGGATTTGCACATTAAATTTGGATGTAGAGCCATGAAACACATGAAACAATGTGATCGCCCCCTGGAATTCGATGCATTAAATTTCACAAACAATTCAGAAAGAGAAGCGATGGCGAGAAATCAGCCTTGAATTAGATTCAAAAAGCAAGAGTTGGTCAAACGAACTGTGATTTTTGGCAGTATTCTCAATAGGAATAGAAATAAATTCAAGCTCTCTCTCATATTTGAGGCGATAAAAAGATTTTCCCAGCATGAGATAAATGGTTGAATAAATTGCCTAGCTCCATTATAAGCAATATTCATAACACTGTCTTATTTAATATATTTTTTAACTTTGCTAAACTCATATTTTCTAGTTTGTCATTATTTTCTGGATATTTTGCAATAACATATCCGCACCGGCTTTATGGAAATGTCGGCAATGAATCTAACTTTCAATGGTTTCCGGGAATGGGGTTTAGTGTCATTCACTCCAATTCCCTCTCTATCTCACTCTCTTCAATCACATGTTGTAGAGCCAAAAAAATGAGAGTTGAATATGACGCTTACGACATATTTTCTATTCTCACAATGTGTTATCCGAAAGAGAAGAGAGAAAAAGTGTTCCCAAAACAGCCCATACTATCTGAAACCATAAAACGGTACATTAATAATAATAGGACAGGGGTGGCATTCAATGTAGCACACACTTGGTATGCAATAAGGAAAAAAGCCAAGCGAACTGGAGGCCGAGCGGGGGCTGACAAATGAAAGTTTGTTCATGTTTGAGGAGCCCGTTTCGAAACGAGAATGAAGTGGAGAAGAAGGACATTCTCTGGAATGAGCAGCAATTGAGCCTTGAATGCTGGCCTTGTTCTTAAGCATTCAAGTTTTTCTATTCAAGATATTCTTTTTTATTATTATTATATTTCTCATCATTGCTATCAGCGTTATTTAGGTATTTAGTAAGAGCTGCTGCTTATATACGATGGATTCGCTGATGGTGTAAGAGAGAAATGACAGCTAAACTGCATATTAGAATGAGGCCAACAGTTGTTGTATGAAAAGAGATCAGAACTTTCTGAGAGGGGAAGCTTTTAGTGTAAGTTTGAAAAGAAAAAATTGAGAGTAAATATTAAAGCTGATAAAATGTAAATTTATTTTTGCTTATGTTTGATAACCAGAAGGTAAACTTTATAAGTATTTTTAGAGTTGAGAAATAAAGCGATACTTCATTTAGCAGTTGAACTGTGAGAGGAGATAAAGAAGAGAATAAATTACTGCCTTTAAGTTATATCAATAAATTGATAGTGTGGTAGATGTAACTCAACCATTTAGTACTGCAAATATGGCCAATAATAGCTTTGATGATGTTTTGCTTACAGCAAACATAATATTTCGCTTATGGTTAACAAAGCATTGTTTTGCTTTTGAGATATAGTTGAGAAAACTCTTTAGAGAGTTCTCAACTAATTTTCGACTATAATTAGCATATAAATTTGTTGTGTGTGCTAAAAAAAAATTTTTGGTTTCAAAAACACTAACTGAATTGTTTTTATGGATTTTAACAAAATATTTATGAAATTTTTACTCTTTACAAAACCAATTATGACCGTTAGTGTTGCGAAGAAAATACAAATAAATGCATGAATTGTTTAACGATTCAAGAGCTAATCGAAACATGAGTTGTAGATACGAACTGAAGTGTAATGGATAACTGCCCGGAGAAAAAATAGTCAATATAGACTGGTTTGAATCGTGTTAATGCATCTGAATTGTTGATCAATTTACTGTCACTTGATTGCATGGTACTGAACGCAAATTGGCCCAAATACTACGCTTGATAAAACTTCAAACAGTTACTCTCCTATCTATCTTCTTATATTTAATTTGAATTAGCTTAGCTGAATCTGTATGCTTTTTCTTTGACTTTACGTTTTTTGGTGTCGTTGGTGCCTTTCACCCCAATCCAGATACCGAAAGAGGGCCAATAGCCCCAAACGAGGCAAGTTGAATAGTTTAAATCAAATTATTTTTCAAATAAAAGTCATAGAGGAAACTCAACACTTGCACTTGTCCCCAATAATTCCCGGCCGGCTTTTTCATTTAACTATCATATTTATCATAATGTGCTGCAACTGCCAGAAGGGATATTTACTTTAATAAAGCCTTTAATATCTATATACCGGGTATTTATGTTATGGCATCGTTTGCATTCAAATTGTTAAATGAGAAGTTTTATAAGAGAGAAAGAGTAGTCGAGAGAAACTCTTAACAAGTGTTGCTCTATTAAAATGTGATTCGGAAAACGAACTTAAATTTTCTCTTCATTTACATTAGTACTTAAAGTTGAGAAAGAAATTGTATTATATATTGAATAGAAAAATGTTTAAATCAAATTATTATAATTGAATAAAGTTGGCTGTATTGGGTCACAAGCTTTGAAGTTTGTTAAGATAGAATTTATCGCATAGTAACAGAGTAACAGTTAAGCAACATTTTACAGTACACTGAAGTGGAAGTACTACCACTTTCGCACAAATGTCTTCACTCTTTTGGAGGAGATATCAAGTGTTTTTCATTTGAAGCTTAAAATAAACTTTTCTCTAACATATGAACAGATAGTAAACTTGAGCACGATTTTTATCGAAAGCAGTGTACAGAGTATGTAATTCTGGTGTGTATTTGAAATTTTGTTAGTAATAACACCACAACCATTATAGCATAGCTTGACGTCAAATTTGCGTAAAAAACCATAAGAGAATGCCTTGAGATTAGGTTTGGCATCGCCTCAATTCTAGCGCACGCAACGCAACAATAGTAATGGAAATGACACTTAAGTAGATGTGCCATAGATTACATACTGAAAAATATTTCAAAAACAATACTATACATTTTGCAATTTTGTTTCATTATCCCAATCCCTCCTTTTCACCTAACATAACATCTCATTCTATTCTCTTATTTTGCTCTCATTTTCTATTCAACTTATTTTCCATTATTATGTCTAAATTATAATCATTGTTACACGTCATAAGACAACCTCAAATAAAACAGTGGCATAAAAGAAGACTTTATGAGAAAACCTTGGATTGAATACATGCTACTTATACAGTGTGGCAGTTAAGTGACAAATAATGTTCAAGCCTTAACACCTATTCGTTTTTCAAACTTAATTGCAAAGAAAATAAAAGCACATCAAGATTGCACTTCTAAAGCCTTCTAAATGTCTAAATACTATCCATTTCCTTACCTTCAGGAAGTCGGGGTGATTTGGGACTACATGACAGGCTCATGAGCACCATCGCTGCCATACAGTCATCCATTACGTCGTCGCTTGAATTGCTTGGCCTTCTCTTTCGACCGCTGAGAGAATAAAAAAATAAATGAAAAAATCACATAATTGAATAGAGAAAAAATATAATGCATAGCAAAAACATTTAACTACAAAATAATACGATAGTCTTGTGAATGTGCATAGCTCACTTCAAGTGAATGTACAAAATCTCCAGACTATATAATTTTAGATGATAACAACATTATCGTTATCACAACCAATATTATTGCAATTAAATAAAACCTTTTCAAGTTTTTTTTCTACTACTATAAGCGCTAATAACAGGTCATTTAATGGAAGATTTGCTATTTTAAGTGATGTCTCACATGCAGGACATCCACTAATTTATGACTGTCTTATAGCAGGTGATCACGCAAATTTATAGCAAAATTATCATTAGTACGTTTTCACCATAATACTTTTATACAATAGTATGAATAGTCTCGGTTATAGTCAACTTTTTTAATATAATATTTTTCCCAAACCCCACTTGACCCCAACAAGACTTTATATCCCAATTCCAAGCTCTAGTCTGCAAGAACTCATGTGTGTAATTTGTTTTCTGCTTTTGCAGATATAATTTTCTATTATACTCATATTGAAACTTATATAAGATGAAAAAATTAGACCTATTAAGTGGGTTCAAGACAATATTCGTTATCTATACGTTCCTTAATTTGCAGACTAGATGTCAGAATACGGAATTTATTTAAGTTTACAAACTTTTTAATGAAAATATATCGTGTAAAAGCATAATAATTTTATAGAATTAAAAACATTACTAAACATTCAATTTTCGTCTTTTTTAAGATCATTACTGTTTTTGAAATCATTACATGGTTTTGATTTTAACACTTATTGAAGGATAAGATATATGTACTGTAGCTATAATTATATTTAATTTATCTAAAACTTGTATTTTTCTAGTATTTTGGTTTAATTTCACGATTTATTCGCAATACCCATAAGTTTCATAACAAAAATCTGATAAAAAAAACTATAGAAAATCTTCAGTTATTATCTCTGATCTGACGATAATGTAAGCAATTCTTCATTAAAATTATAGATGAAAAAGTTTGGAATTTGAGCCAAAAATGTTAATATTCACAAATTACTGATGATAAGTGCATGTGAGCTAAGTCTACAACTAATATATAACTTATATACACGTTTCGTTGGTTTCCTACTTCTCTATTCCTGACGCCCTTCACGTCATGCTTTAAATACAGTATAATTTCTTCAAGAAATTTGTTTCTCCTTTTGATGATCATTACAATTATGATAAATTATGCGATCAATCCTTATTAGAACAAAGCTTGAGATTTTGAATTACAGTCAGATTAGAGATGGGAAGAAGAAGATAAACGCCGATATCCTCTTAAAGCCAGGAACTAAACATATAATATATAATTTGATATTCTTTTCTGAATCTTAAATACTTTATGTCTAACTCTTATGTATGAGTATATGAGAGCGTTAGAAATAGCTTATTATTCTCACACAATCACTAATCTATTCAGGACTCATATATACTTATATAATGCCAGTAAAGTTACACAACTCAATGTATTATTTTTATTCCAAATACATTGCACACTAAAACTCAATGAGATTTTCTCTCTCTCTCTCTCTCTCTCTCTCTCTCTCTCTCTCTCTCTC